>VDFB02100564.1:0-47464 GCA_007258455.2 Sequoia sempervirens | reverse complement strand
AACTTAGTTTTTGGATTGGAGCCTTGTTCATCACCCAAGATGCAAAAATCCCCCCCAAAAAAAATAACACAAAATCCAAAAACATTCAAATAACGTAAAATCCAAAAACATTCAAATAAAACAAAATCCAAAAACATTCAAATAACACAAAATCCAAAAACATTTAAATAACACAAAATCCAAAAAAAACATTTAAATAACACAAAATCCAAAAACAACCTCAATTATTCCAAAAACCTCCGAACATTCAAAAAGTTTGAAAACATCAAAATCAAATCATTATAACTCACCCATCCACAAATATCTTGTCATCCATAATAAACCTATAATCACACTCATCTTTGACAAAGTAAGCAAAAGAAAATATGACAATCATCGAAACACAAATGTTCATGCAAAATTGCAAGCATCGATAATTGTTGAAACATACCAACTACCTACATGTCAAATGACCTAAAGCATCTAGTTTAACATCCAACATTGTTTCCTTAACGAATATATCATTCTTACAATAGGCACTAATCACAAATCAACAAACAACAATATCTCTGGCAAGAGATATAATGACATTGATATGTTTTGTTAGTCGATCTTTTCTTTTGATTTATCTTTTGTCTCATTCCATCACTCAATGCCACCTTGATCTTCAATATCTTGGTGTGTCTAGAGGGGTATGCAATAGGGCATAGTCATTGCTTTTGTTTGCTATGTTTGTGGGATGTTCTTGTAATATGACCATGATGAATACTTGCCTTCTGTGTGTAGGAATAGTTTCAGGCAATACAACAACCTTTTGCATATCAGGTTCTTCATATCTTTTGTGCATTGGCCTAACTTGCTTCAAAGCTTCACTTCTGTATGCCAACTATGAACAAGGATACTCTTATTTGTTTGCAGAGTCAAAGTCCATGTAATAAATATGACACCACCCTTGTTCTTCATACCTTGGTGCATAGTATCTACTTGCTATATCAAAATAAGGATTGTTCTACATTATTTAGCATAACCTAAAGAAAAAGAAAAAATCATCCATCCTATCTCATCAAAACATCTCAAATCAATCCAATAACCATAGATTTCTTGATATTTGACTAGCATCATTCATTTATCACATCCTATTCTATCTGTCTAATCATATTTTTTTGCTATCCAACTCATCACACTAACGATTCTATCTAAGTATCATGACATACACACAAATATCCACTGTATCCTACATCAACCACTCATTAGTAGAATCACAAATCATCCATCCTGCATATTCATCATATATCACATCAAAAAATACTAAAAAGGAATCATATCCATACATCATAATATTTTCATATCATACATCCTACATCCACAAGTCATCGACATCTCATAACACTATAACACCAATGCCTCGTCATAGCATCATCACATATCAATAGCATATCATATATCATCACATAATATAGAATCATCATGTATCATCGCATTGAATAACCATCAAATGCATACACAAAATCATAACCAATATCATATATATCCCTAAATCATATGCATCCATAACATCACACAAGTCATAATCATAGCCATATCAAAATCTCATCTCATATATATCATCAATTTTATGCCATGATACACGTCTATATAAAGAATGCGTGTAGAAAGAGCTATCAAGAGCCAATAATACATATATACATCAAAATATGTCTATACATCGAAATCAAAGGCAAGATCACATGGAACTCCCCTTCTCCTCTTGACCAAGAGGAGGAAGAGGTGCCTGTTGAGCCCCAAGTACCTGCTGCTGTGTTGCCTAACCACCTGATCCCTGTGGCTATTGAGAATGTTGTTGCACTTGTGAAGGACGACCCATAGATCCTCCATCTGATCTACCTGAGCCTACTGTGACACTCCTAGCTGAAAATTTGGGTCGTCTTTGGCTTGCGGGTATTGCCACCTCATAAAGGGCGTGGTAGTATGTATCCTTTTGCTCTAGAAGCTTGATCTCCATGATATGATCTACCATCAAGATAATATCGCCCCATCCAACAACCTCCAATTGTTGCCTCCTAGTCCTCTCAGTGCCTTGCTCTGCTATGATCTGGGCCAACTAAGCTCTGCTTGCTATCTTCAAATAATCTTGACATCCATATTTTCCATCCTCTAATCTCTATCAGTTGTCCTCTAGATCAACTATACGGTCAGGCCATTCCTCTCGGCCTGATATCCATCTCTCTCTCATCTCATTTGGTCTCTCCTGAAGGGCAACCTGAAGCCTGACTTCATCGAGATCAACCTCTTGGGGAATCTCATTGCCACCCCTCTTTGCTCCCCCACTCGTATAAGTACCACTGCTAGTACCCCCACCTCCTACTGCCCTCTATCATTTGCCACTGGGATCTCAACCTCCACCCTTTATCGTTGATGATGAGCTCTTCCTATCTCAGCCTTCCTCCACCTCCTTCGAGCTCCCATCACTTCGCCATCAAGATGGGTAAATATAAGTGGTCTTTGTGGGATCCACCAAGCATCATACTCTGTTGTAACCCCTGGGTCATCTAACCCATTTGACCATAACCACTATAGCCACACCAATTGTAAAACCTATGTCACAATTACCTACGCGGATAGGCATGGGTCCCTAATCTACTATCTCCTATTGTGTTCGAGAAAATAACACATGATAATTGACTACAAGGACATCCCGAGTCTCCCCGAACTGGCATCTGAACCTATTTGGAAGGTATCTCTTAAGAATATATGGTGTCCTCTCGATCATCCATTGAGTTTGTCTGTAGAAGGGAAGGTGGACATCATCATCATCCCATGCCTCACTGAAGCCATGATCACCACTTGAACTCATCAATATCATCAATAATATGGCACCAATAATCAAGATCTAGTCTGTGCTGTGTCAAAAAGGTATCATATCTTGTCCGTTGATCAAATGGCCTCTCCAATAGGTCAGGTCACGACAATGTGCTGCCATGCCCAAATGTGGAGCAGTGTAGTACTTGCAAAAAAATTGGTGGCCTGCCAATATACAACTTGTTGTATATCATGATATAGGTGTGCCAAGATGCATGGACCCCATGTGCAAACCCTAGTATCCTTGATCATCCTCTCTAAGACTTTGTCCCATCCAGCTGAGAATCCCTTAGATAATCTATTAGGCATAATATGCCCATAGATGACACCAATGTATTGTCTCAAGTCGATCTAACAATCATCTATCTCCATCTTTTCATCAAGGAAGACTCTGTAGAGCCTCTATACCTGAATCAGGCTCATAGGATACCCTAGCTCCATGGATCAGAACCCTCAGGATCCACCATACATCCTCCAATGTAATTGTCGCATTGCTAATTGAGAATTTGAAGGTAACAGTCTTTGAGTGCCATTGCTCCACTATAACTATCATAAATGCATGATATGCCTAAATCTCAGACATATATGCAATGTGGTATAAGACAATAACATTGGTGAACTTGATGTCCATCTCAATCACATGTGCCATCCGATCTAGCACCCTAGGTTGTCACTACCACAATAAGATGGGATCGAGTAAAACTTGCAAACATAATGCCCACAACATCAATTTGCTGAAAAAATTGAAAAAAAACCTGTCTGCAAAGTCTTAAGTCAAAAGCGAGTTTTTTTGCAATTTTTTTTTGAAAAAATGCTGCTTATCACAATCATAATTGAGCCATTTTTTCAAAAGCATCACGTTACCAATATAAAAAACAGACCACTTTTCAAAAGTGTTATTTTGTATCAGTCAAAAGGAAACCTAAATCATGAACTAGCTCACTTATGTAGAAGCATCACATTCTAATCAAACACGTTACGTCAGTGTTCAACTATGTTGTGTCGGGTTTTAGAAGTGTCGAGTCTAACTCAACGTGTTTGATGTCCTACCTTTAGCTAGCATTTAATGTGCCTAAATCTACGCATGAAGGTATAAAGGCTAGGTATGTAATGAGGGGTCTGCTCTAATGGGCTGATGGAATTATCAGACTGCATTGGAGCGATGCAGGGCATGTGGAATGTGAGCTATCTCTCCAAGGTCTCTTGGAAGCAAAATGGATCCGAGCTTTGGAAATAAACTCTCAAGGTGCAAATGAATTGAAAATGACTCCATCAATTTTTTTTCCAATCAGTATCATGTCTTTGAAACAACATAACAAGTACATTGTCTCAAAGAGGGGCAAAATGTACACCTAAAATTGTTTGAACACATCACATTTTTAATTTGCTATTTTACATCATTTCCTTCATTATATCCTAATTCCTCAATTTTAATTAAATAATTTTTCAATTATTTGATTAAATTCATTATTTTCCTCTATTAATTGAATAATTGATATTATTTGATTAATTCATCATTTTTCATTATTTTCCTCTAAATTCACATTAATTAAATATATTATTTAATTAAATTCAAATTTCTATCTCTCCACATTAATTAAATAATCTTGAACTATTTAATTAATTACTAATTTTCCCTCTCATACACCTAATTAAATAATTTGAATTATTTAATTAAATCCTAATTTCCTCACCCCACAAATAATTTTTTTAATTATTTAATTAACTAATTTTCCTCCAACTTGCACATGGTATATTCCATTTTCAAAAGGGAATATTTTTTTTCAAAATATCGGCCCTCTAAAATGTCTCAAACTAATTTCCTTAAAATGAGGAGATATTTTCAGTTAACTGAAACTCTCATTCAATTCCAACAATTGATCTCTTGATCTAATCTTAACTGTTGATCTTTATCCTTTGATCTCCACTGGTGATCAAATCTCCTAGCAATCTATAACACAAGCCATCGTCTTCATAAAAATCATTCACAATTCTTATAAGAAATTCATGATCTTTTGAGAAACATTCTTCATTATGTTTTGAGCATTTGAACAACATTTGTGAATCAAGATCATCATCAACCAAGCTTTTGCAATATGGGTTATGCACAATTGAGCAATCCACATACCAAATTGGCATAATTCCACACAATGGAGTACTAAGTTTGCATGTTCTTTTCAATAATTGATCTTAATTTGATTTCTTATCTTGTTTTGTGTTTATTCATTGATTCATTGCATTCAACTTCATTGGTTAATGGGTTTAATTGATCTTTCTTTTGTGGATTCTTTATGGTTTCTAACCCTAATTGCTTTAAATTGAATGCCTAATCATGTCCCATTATTCCCATTAGACACTATCATGCACTTCAAGCTGTGCAAAACCTAGGTGAATACACCTAAATTAACACTGGATTTTATATGAACAATGGATTATCATAGGGAACAACAAATAATTTGTTAATGCATATAAATAAGGATTTGAAAATGATCCCACAATATTAGCTTTCCTATTACCCTTAATGCTTGAACATTAACATAACACCTAAACTACTAATGTACAACACCAAAGTGTGGTTTTTATTTTTAAATATGTGAATGGGTTGAGAATAAGATCAGTATTTGCTCCTTGGGAAAATAGAGTCAAAGAATTGTTACACTATTTTATGCTAACGAGATCTTAACTCCGAGGCTTGACAACAACTGTGAAGGCCTTACAATGATTCAAACCCACAAATATAATTTATAAATATTGGATTTCACTTATTACTCTTTTGCAATCATCATACATCCCACTTGTTCATAAAGCTTTATTGTTCTCCTTGAAAATGTACTAACTCAACATACAAATCACTCAACAATTGTGTGAGTAAAAGTTTCTATCTTCTTGAAAATATACTCATCCCAAGAAGATACAATGTAACAAAAGAGACAATCTTGATCCAAACCCTCATTCATATATTTTCAATAGAGAAATTTCATTAGCATAGACATATTGAAAACAATCTTCAAACAATCATTATCCTTTGACAAATAAATTATAAAATTATTATACTTTCTTCACAAGCTTTCTCTCCAAAATTCCCCAACTCTTACAAGTGAAAAATCCCTTACAATATATAGAACCCTTTTTGAAAAATTGTGCCTTTCACTTTGCTTTTAAAGTTATTAAAACTTATTGCTAGAATTATATGAAATAGCATAACTTCCAAGAGCCATAACTTTTGATCCAAATGCCTATTTGACCTTTCATTTTTTTAAATTAGAGATCTTGGAGAGCTCTAGTACCTAAAAATTTGCAATGCTAATTTCACATATTTTTTGGTTGAAATTGACTCTCAAAGTTGATTATGGGAAAATTTATGTCCATACATGCTTACATGCAAACTTATTAAAAATATCAATCTTGCTATTTTTAGCTATTTTGGTAATTTTGATTATTCTGAACAATTTTAGGATTGTTTTTAAACATGTATACTCAACTAGCTTGGAATTATTGTAAAAGGACAAACTCACACATAGATAACAAGAATTTTGATCTTAACTTGATTTGTGTAAACTAAGACAACAAATGGAACACAAACTAGAATGACATTTTAGCAAAGCAAGTTATATTTTTAACTAGATGCATGAACTAAGAATTTCAACACAGGCTCCAACATGTCTCAACCCTAACTAAAAATGGTGGCAAAGCAAAGCATGGTGAAAATTGAAGTATCACAAGAATATAAGATGTGACAACAATTGCAACGAAACTGCCATCAAATAGGAAACTCAAGTCCTCAAAGGTATCCAAATTTGCAAGAAGCAACCCGAAAATCAAACTAGAAAGATTTGTCTAGTACTCATCCCAATGAGCTCTCTAGAATATAATGAATATGATCTTGTTGCATTGAATTACTATAAGACCTATTTGAGGCAACATTGAACTTGAAAGCAATAGATGAAAGAGATGAGATCTCAATGCACGTCATTTGATGACACTACTCATCCCTATATGATGTGTCCACACAAGATGTTTAAGAACACTAGATGTTTTAGTCAATGATGTAATACAAATCCTTACCCTCAAGATGCTAGAACTCAAACAAATAAGATGAACCCTTTGAATTTGGTGGTAGGAGTCATAATAACCAAAGTCTTGATCTCTATAGGAGGAGAATATGTCATCAAAATGTTCAAGCTCTTCCCATTCATTAAGCATCATACCTACTTTATGGTCATATGGTTGAAAAACATCAAGAGGGATAATACAATTTGCAACACAGTCCTTTAGGAATGGAGATTCATTTGAGTCTCCAAACAACTCTCATATTTTGGTCCAAAGGTCACAAAGGGCACTCAATGCAAGTGGTGGTCATTTAGGCATCAAAATCAACATTACACAAATCTTGCACTCCCATACAAACTTTTTCCAATAGGACGTGGGTTTAAGAAATAGTCCATAAAGATGTGGAAAAAGATAAACCCCCTTGAGATGTGTCAAGATTCTATCTTGCGAGGAATCGTAGCTCTGTTTTGTCTAATTTGATTACAACAAGATGCCTTTTGATATGCATGATTGACTCAAATTTAGTCATGCAATAGACAAATCAAGAAACTAAACCAACAAAAGCAAAAGTAACCCTTAAACTTAGAACTTCATATCAAATCATTGAGTACAAAATATTCAATACATAACCCCCCAAGCAATTACAAGGTTTTAGTACTTTATCTCAATGTGGTATAGAGGATATAAGCAAATGAGAGATTGAAATACAAATTGTAATAAATCTAGTCAAACTCAAATAAGATAAATTGCATTAGATTGTCAAGTTCAAAAAGAGCTTTTTAATGCCCATAAAAAAGTCAAAAAAATTGACATTTTGAGCAAAAGTTATGCTACTTTCCATGCTAGGTGCTAAATGAGGGGTTGAACTAACATAACTAAAATTAGAAACATCTACCAAATTTGGCAAAATATCCCAAGTTTAGCAATTCTAGCCAAGATGCCACCAATTTTCGTAGATTGCTAGATAAATGTAGCAAACCTAAAAAATTAGGGAAACTGCTAGATTTAAAGGAATTGCTAAAACAACCATCAAATTAAAAATAGTAGCTAAAAAATCACCAAATTTAGAGGAATATAACACCAGATTTGGTTGAGCTATCAAATTTGGAGGAACAACAAAAAAATGTAGCAAGAAGATTGTATATTAGTACAATGGTACAACAATTCTATCATATGGATTTGTACTCGTGAATAATGCCAACCTCCATTTTTTTATTATCTTTGATTACTTAACACCAAATTTGACAAATTAACAATCGATTTATAAGTTTTGGCGCCTTCTAGATGCAATGGTTATTTTGCACTAAGGTCCCTTTGAAACCATGCTATTCACAAAAAACATGAAAAATAAATGCAACCAAAAGATTGAAAAAAACCCTACGAGTGCCCACTTTGGATGAAATAAAGGCCACCCATATTTTTTAGCTAGTTTGGATGCAATGGTGGGCTCTAATTTGACCTAAGTCATCAAAATCTAATCTCTCCACCGAAGCTTCAATTTGAAACCCTCATTCCTTAGAGGACATGAATTAGCTATAGACACCAATAAATCCTTGATACCATGTAGGATTCAATAAGAATTCAAATGCAAGGCTAAATCTAGGTGATTACAAAAGATTACAGAAGCTAGATGCAAACATCCATATGGTGCATAATTCAAATATCAACTAAAATCCAATATTATGAAGAGATTAAAATGATATTGATTTATTGATTCAATAAATGAAGTTACATACAATATATAGCCTCATGATTTCCAAATCCAATGATGGTGAGGAAAAAACATAAAATAAAAAACAAGGGAATTGCCAAGAGGATAAGGAAAAAGCAAAATTAGAATGTATGTGAATTCATTTATCTATCCTACCTAAGTCTCAAAAATAAATTACCTAAGTAAACTTAATCTAATAGGTACAATTAATTACATTAGGACTCCCTTTTAACTTTTATTGTGGTCACCATTGTTAATCATACACTTTCTTAAGAATATTCCATGCTCTTTCCTTGTTCTTGAGAGGGTGAAGAAGGGTTGATAAAATAAGGTTTGGAAAGATCTAGATGGGCTACACATCTTGTGTCACACTGCATCATGCCACCAAGATGGAAGATGAGAGGGGAAAGAGAGCCCTTATGTTCCTTACATTTTTTCAATCATTACAAATTACAAGCATTTTATCATATTCCCTTTTAAGTATTAAATTTTGGTGTTTTTCCTCATATTGAATACACTCCACACCAAGGCAAGCTCTGTAAAGCTAGAGCTTAACTTGCTAAATCTACATAAAAAAGAGATCGAAATCCCAACCAATGTGAGATCATGATGCTAGCAACAAAGGATAAGCATTATATAGATCTAACCTTGTATTTGCATAAAAGTTGATTGGTTTATTGGCTTCCCTATAGATTTTTAAAAAAGTTATTCAGCCTAAACTTTAGAGCTAAGCTTCAAATTTCTTTAAGTAGTTCCTCTAACAATCACATAAGAGTGTTGCTTTTGAGCATGGCTTTAATTACCTATAGTAAATCTCCTACTTCAATCCCTTAGATATTTAGGAGAAAAATCAACTTAAGCCCTTTCATGAGGACAACAATCCTAACTTCCTATTTGATACCAAAAGGTATAAAACGTAAGATGTTGTAATCCAACTCTTGAAATTTTTGACTGAAGTCTAAAACTCCATCAAAATTTAATTTTTGATTTCTCATAAATGCTAATAGTTTAGAAAAATGATAAAAACATTGCAAGATCAAAATATCAACACATTAGCATGAAACAATGAAGTAGATGTAGTTCATGAATGAAGTAACACACAAGACAAATATGATATTTCAAGAAAAAACGTTTTGACTTCAAATATCATAGGAAAATGCCATCCTTGCTTGTAGAGGCATGGATAATAAATAAGTGGTTTAAGTTTTTATCCTTACCTTGATTAATTGTTTTGCAGATTTTTTAAGTATTCAACTTGAGCATGGATTTAACTATATAGTTTTGAATTATATTGACTCATGTTTTATGAATACTAGTTCATAAAATCCTATTTCTAACTAGTATGGATAGTCCATATGGCACTTATAGGGAATGCTTAAGGGATGAAACATTTAGATTCAAATTCTGTGTGGAGTCACTCATCTCAACATTATTCTAACTCAAAGATGCTTCATCATAGAGTTTCCTCCACAATCAGGCCCTACTGAACTTACTATCCATTTGCACTTTTTTTTGAAAGTTTTACGTCTTCTAAACTATGCATTCATATTAAGTTCCCTAGTTGTTATGCCTAATGAATTGTTCATTCATTATGTAACTCCTTATCTCTTTCATTTTTATACAAGTGGAAGAGATTCTCCGTAGAGTCACCCATCTCAGCATTACTCTAACTCAAACAGTTAGAGTGGCCCATAAGATACTGCATTTGGTAGCTCAATCAACACTTTACAATTTATAAAACAGTTTCTATAAACCACAACTTTTGTTTAAGTGCACTGTATTAATTTTAAAAGAAAACTTAATTCAACCCTGTGTCTTAACCTGCATTTTGAGGCATATAAGTAAATAATTCACATTCACATAGATAAATATAAAAGAAAAGCTCAACACTACATTATGAATTTAGGAAAATCCCACTTGCACAATTTTATTTGTTATATCCAGATTTATGGGACTGGTAAAAATGAGGGGCGATTTCAAGTAACCAGGATGATTCAATAGTAGTGACATTTTGAATGTAATGGCGTTCCGTTGAAAGAATGGAATGGTAAACCACCCACTTGGGATTTACTCTGCAATATTCAAAAGGCACAACTAATTAGAATTCCACTCCATTAAATTGAGTCCTAATTAATAGTAACCACTGCATCTCACATTATGTTTAGTAAATGAAAAAAGAACACTTAAAGACATATTAACATGATAAGTTGAACACTTCCTTTTAACTCCGAAATTATATCTTTGGGTGTCTTTATATATGGTTTGCACTTTATAAATGGTATAAAGTCACTCATTAACCTTTTAGAGTCAAGTGAAACAATTTATATTCCACAACACAATAAAGTAGAGACCAATTGATTTCTCGACTGAACTCTAATCATGAGCATAACTTTTCTGATAAGATCAAGACAATGTGGAAAATACACATAAATATTGACTCTAATGATTTTATTAAAATATATTTTTTCACCTTATTTAAAAAACCATTTTTATTATTCTAGAGACAAAACCCTTGGGCAATTTCTCTTCATTACATAAAAATACATATCATACTTGAGTGCATAGTTGGAAAACTCTCCGAGTAATTGGGAAGTTTTAAAAAACTCCTGGGTTTTTTTTATGGTAGGTTTTTCCCACATTTACTCTCCTAAAATTGCTCACCGAATAAAGGAGAAAAACTTGCCGAGTTTTTGCCAAAAAACTTGATGAGTCCACAAAAAAAAACTCGTTTGTCCATAAAAAAGGTCTCCCGTGGCCACTAAAAAGGCATTTTCATTTCATTTGATTTTCTAGTTACTCTCCAAGTCCAAGTTTCCAAGTTTTCCTACAAGTCTTCATCTATAATATCATCTAGTTCTACCTCCCCCTAGTTTTCACTAGAAAAGGGAAGAGGAAGATGTAAATTTGTAAAATATATTAATGTAGTATTTACTTTCAGTTTTACAAAAACAATTTGCTATTTTCATTTTGTTTCAGACTATCAGTATCAGCGCATTCCACATGAGGATGCCATTTTGTACCCAATTTGCTTTTGAATCAATCAAATACAACTAGACTCAACTTGTTTCTTTTATGTACTCATTTATTGACTCATTGGATGCATCTTATCATTGAATTTTGCAAAAAAAAATGCGTTTTTAATGAAATTTAAGCAATTTTTTAAGTTGCTGAGTTCTTCCCAAGCTTTTGCTGAGTTTTTGCCGAGTTGTGTTTTTTGGGCTTTGCGAGTTTTTCAACTATGCTTGAGTGTACCAGCAAAAAATATTTATATTGCTAGACATACAATTTTTTTAGGAAAAACACACCAAGACTTATCAATACCATATGACCAAATTGAGTTACATAGACCCACCCAGAAGAATAACAACTAGCCATCAAGTTTATTCACTACATTACTTTTGTTAGATGATAGTGTGTATTCTTCAAGAGATTTTCCCTGTTTCTACAGGGCTGCTATTTCAGCTTTGTCATATTATTACAGGACCTATATCATTGTCTTATTTGTACTCTTTTTTTGTGCTTAAACTAGCTTTGTAAATCCCTTTTGGTTTTCTTGACAAAATGTTTTAGGTGCTCGTCATTCCTATGTTTCCTACGAACTTTTGAGTTTCATTAATCTATTTTCATTATTCCTGAACTTTGACACAATTTATTTCCTTCATTCAAACTGAGGGTAATGATGTCACACGTATTCCAAATGTATGGCAGACAGAGGTATTCCACATCAACTAAGAATTGCAGTATATAGATCTCAAATAGGAGTCATTCCAAACTTAAAATAGGTTAGGATTGATCTAAGAAGAGTAATTGTGATATTATAAAAGGTTGCCCTATGAATATCCCATTCCCTCTTTGAAATTTAGGTAGATTGTTTGAAACAAACTTAGAAGAGGCTCAAAGGTAATAACCTTTTGCAACATTACTATCATACGTCTGCCATATGTTGGTGCTTTTATTCTTTAGACAAAAATCATGTTGACTTAAAAAAAGTAAAACAAATGTGTTTTTCAAATATTTTTCAACAAGTCTGCTTTGACGATGAATGTTGGATAAAACTAAAATTATAGTTATTAAAATCTAAAAAGTCAAGTCCCATAGATCAATTTCTAGAGATCATTCATTTTCACAATTATTTAAGGCATTGCTCATGAAGAAAGTGTGTTGTACACCTTGCATATAATTTAAAATTATTGTAAATTGACCCCTCATGTAAAGGGGTGCATCACAGTTAGAAAGTAATCTTGGGATTCTCCTTGTAATAATGATCCTGCCACTTGAAATAGCATCTATAATGCAAGAGTTACAATGGGAGAGCACTTATGATGGAGGTTACAATGTACATTAACGAAGGCATCTTTGATTGACTAAAATAGTAAAAATAGAATGTGTAAGGAATCTTGGAAGAAGCTTGTACATGCATGCAAAATGGTGAGTTGGAATTTGCATGCATGCCTTGAATGGAGCACTTAGATTTCCTTGTTCAAAGTCTTGGTCCATGGTTTTGCAAATTCACTAGACAATTTAATAGATATCTTGTGCCTATAAAACAAACATATGACTTAGTGCTTAGATCATTTTTTTGGGTTACAGATACTTGCTGCCAGAATTGGATCAAGCATGGGATTGAACACATTGAATCAACACAAGAGAAAACTATATATTGTTAATATATTGAGTGGTGTGTTTTGCTGGGCTTTTTTCTCAAAAGTGGTTCCTAAGTTATAGGCCGTATTATCATTGTGAATAACTTTGTGTTATTCTATTCCATTGTGGATATTGCAACATATTTAGTGTAGCTTCTCTTCTAATGGTTATCTCTTTATTTTCTTCATTTGATATCAGAGCTTTGTTTTCTAAGATCTCTGAGAAGGAGAGCAATCTTGGTTTAAGTGGAAGCTCTACATGGGTGAATCTAATTTTTGAGCACATTGAATGGCAAGCACTTTGAGGATGGAGATCGAAAAATTTACTTTATAGAACTTGGAGCTATAGAAGTTCAAGATGGAGGATCTCCATAGTGATCAAGATCAATGGATTGTTGTGTTAGGATAGAAGCTTGTGACTATGGCAGTAGATGATAGGGATAAACTTTGATAGAAAATGCACAAAGTGTTGGAAAAATGTTGTAATTGATGTCAAAGGGCCTGTCGATGGTGAGGAGATAATTAATTTGCAAACATGATGGTTTATTTTCTACATGGGCCGACCCATGTCTAGCCCCTTTGGAGGAGTTTATAAAAGCAAAAAAAAAAAAAGAAAATTTGGGATGACCTGCCTCATAGAGCCACCCCATTTGGGGATGTTTAAATTATAAAATAAATTAATTTTATTTTATTTGTGGGGATCCCAAAGTGGGATGACTCTCTAGAATGGTGTGCCCATCCTTGGGCAAATAAAATAAACAAATAAAAATGATTTTTGCTAAGTGGGTTGACCCTTCTTGGAGTCACCTCCCTTGGGTGAAGAGGCATTTTGGAAGGTATAAATAGAAGGTTGTGAGAGGGTTAAAAAAGTCGATTTTAAGGATTATTATTCATATGAAGAGTAGAAATAAAAAGATATTTGAGCAGATTTACAAGAGATATGTGAGCAGATTTATTAAAGGTCTTTAGCATCAATTTTGTGAGAAGAAAAGATAAATAAAAGCAAGATAATGGTGTTTCTACAAGCAGAAATATTGAAGATTATATTGTAGATATATGAGTAAGTGTATTGCAGATTTGTGAGCAGTTGTTAAGGGCAGATCTAAGAGGAAGTTGCAAACAAATTATCATCTTATTCATTCGGAGGTTAGAGCCTCGTAATTGAGAAGATTGAGAGATTGGTGCCTCCTATTAGAAGAGATTGGCGTCTCTTGCTTGGTTGGTGCTCAGTGGTAGGGATTGGGGTTTCTAGTGGGTTGGTACCTACGAAATTTGTAAGAAGATTCATACAAGCAAGATTTTTCCGTGGTTTTCCCCTGTAAGGGTTTCCACATAAAATCGCGTGTTCTTCCTGTGTTCTTAATTGCTAGATCTTGCATGTATGTTATTGCTTTGGATAATTAAGTTTTGAGTTAATACTGATGTGCTTGACTAAGTTGAGAAAATATAAGTTTGATCTATACTGATTCACCCCACCTCTCAGTATAAGTCTGTGTTTCATCACAAAGCACAATCCACCTTTGCCTTCCCAATTCAATGTTGTTGAATGTTTCAAGAGAAGACACCACTTAGAAGCTATATAAAAGATAGGGTTTTGTATCAAACAAATTCCTTAGTGAATAAACATTTTCTTTGAATGAAATACTCCTTGAGAATGAGTGATTGTGACTCTATGATGGAACTTGAATGCATTAAACATTGTGGCAAGTCAATTAGCCTTTGTAGAAGTTAAAATGGACGAAGAAGATAAGTGCATTACCTTGTTATGTTCTTCGTTTGATTCATGTGATAACTTAGTTATGTTAGAATAATATATTTTTATCTTGTTAATGGTCAATATTATAATGTTTTAGTTAGCTTAGATTTCTATTGTTTCTACAGTAGTGAGTAGTTAGTAGGTTGGTAGACATTTAATGTCTACAGCAGAACTTCTCTGCTTTATATTGTATTCTTCTTTTCTTTTGTTAATGCATATAGTTTTACTAGTTCTTTTATTGAACATGGTATCAAAGCATCTAGGGTTTCTGGGCAATTTTTTTAAATTTGTAATTCGTGAAAAATCTTCACGTGAGATTTGGTCGCTTTGTCTTTAAGATTTTCGTGCCTTTGCTAAAGGAAAAATTTGCAGTTTTTTTTTGGCAGACTTGTGCCCTAGACCTGCGTGATCTGAAGCCCAATTTGTACTTGTTTCTGGCGCGCGACTTCTTGCATACTTGGCGTGACCTCCTTCTGAGTTTTCTGCGTTTTATACTTGCTTCCGGTGTGGATAACCTTTCTGTGGACACGTTTCTTTGTGTTGAGTTTTCACTTGGATCTGAGTACGATTTCGTTCTCTTTTGGCTGCGTTTTCTGCCTTAATTGTGCATTTTTTTCCCAACTCCTCTCTCCCCATGTTTTTTTGTGCGATCCTCTAGTTTTAGCCACAATTTCTGATGGGTTTCTCAGACGCCTTAAGCACATTTTTTTTGGCTGCGCATGTTTTTCCTGATTTCTGGTGTTTTCAAACATTTTTCTGCAACTTTTGAAACTTTCATGGCGGCCTAGGGTTTCAGAAAGCTCATCTAAGGTTTTGACCCTCTATTCCAAGGCGATTTTTTTTTCGGATTGCAGATTCCTTGTGGGTTTTTCACGATCTCAACTAGATTGTCATTAGATTTTTCTAGGTGTTTCGAAGTTCGTGCCTCAAAATTTGTGTAAGTGGGTGTTGATTTTTTTTGGGTATTCAATTTTTTTTTGGGTTTTCAGCTACATTTTCTGGGTACTCTTTAGATCTTTTGGGGGTTTTGTCTTCAAAGTGCCTTGAAATCCATGCTAGGGTTTCGGCTTTGAATTTGTACGGTTTTTGTTTTCGTTTTGCCTTCACCAGTTTGACCATAGTGTACATGATGGCATCTCTGACAAATATAATGCTCAAAAGCAGCCAAAAGTTCAACGGGAAGAATTATAACACCTGGAAGCATCATATGCTGACCATCTTCAAGTATCGGTGTCTTGATGCGGTTGTTTTGGGTACATCACCTTGACCTACCGTTGTTGGAAAAGACCAGGACAAATGGGATGAACGCAACTGGGAAGTTGTCATGCTTATCAAGCTTTCAGTCACTTACAACCAGCTGCCACAAGTGCAGTCAGGCAAAATAGCTGCTGAGGTTTGGACGAACTTGAAGGATCTCCGTGAAACATCAGATAAGAGTTGTGCGTTCTTTCTTAAGAACATGCTCTTTTTGATAATAATGGACAATAAGACCACTCTCCAAGAGCATTTGACAAAGATAAAGGATCGTTGGAGACAACAGTTTGGAAGCAGTACCAGTTCCACCTCCACAGAACAAGCATTCTCTGCCAAATCTTTTGCTAAGAACAAAGTGAAGGCTCAAACTTCTTAGCTGAAAAGCTTTGGTTCTTCTCAGAATAGCAAGAAGAAAAATAACGTTTAGTGCAATTATTGCCGTAAATATGGTCACATGAAGGCTGACTGTCGAATTCGGTTGGCTTTTGAACAAAAGAAGTAGGGAGGGTCTCAACAAAAGGCCAATGTTGCGGAGCACAATGATCAGAAAGAATCTGCATTCTATACGTTTATGGCCAAGCGAACAACAGATCCAGTACAATCTTCTGCCTGGTATATTGATTCCGGGGCTTCACGACATTTTACTCATTGTCGGGATTGGTTCACAAAGTTTGAACCCTTCTTTGATTCTGTCATTTTTGGAGGAGGTGAAGAGTACACAGTTGCTAGTAAGGGCACTATCCAGATTCACTCCGGAGGAAGAAATTTACTCTTTCTTGATGTTTACTATGTTCCAGGCATGGAACATAACCTTCTCTCAGTTAGTCAAATCATGAGGCATTCTCCCCAGTTGGATGTTGTTTTCAGTTCGTCCACTTGCAACATCATTGATAGGGAGACATGTACTACAATCGCTATGGGACTTGAGGATCATGGTCTGTATAGACTTGCTGATTCCGGTGATTCTCAGGAGCGCAATTTGGCAGCCAGGAATACTTCCATCAGCAAACTTTGGCATTAGCATTATGGGCACTTGAATGTGCACTATCTCTCTCAACTATCTTAGGAGGGTTTGGTTGCTGGTCTACCTGAGATTGAAACTCAAAATCATGGAGTTTGTGGAGCTATCAAGCTGGGAAGTAGCATCGGGCACCATTCTCGGATGGTGATTCTTGGCGAGCCTCCAAGGTACTTCAATTGGTTCACGCTGATGTATGTGGACCAATGAACACTCCATCTGTTACTGGGTCCAGGTACTTTTTATTATTTGCTGATGATTTCAGTTGAAAAATGTGGGTGTATTTTTTGAAACATAAATTAGATGTGTTCAATACATATCAGCAATTTAAGGCCTTAGTTGAGAAGGAGTTAGGTTCTCAGATTGTCACTCTAAGGTCAGATAATGGGGGGGAGTTTTGTTCAGCTGACTTCTCTACTTTTTGTGCTACACATGACATTAAGCGCCAACTCACCACACCATACACCCCTCAGCAGAATGGTGTCATTGAATGTAGGAATCACACCATTACTGAAATGGCTCGTTCTATGTTGGAGTTCAAAAATGTACCTAAGAAATACTGGGCCAAAGCAATTTATACTGTAGTCTACCTCCTGAGTCGATCACCTACACAGGCCATTAAGAAGATGACTCTAGAAGAAGCCTGGTCAGGACGTAAGCCTAAGGTGGGCCATCTAAAAGTCTTCGGTTCTACAACTCATGTATGGATTCCAAAAGCCAAGCATGCCAAGTTGGACTCTAAGAGCCAAACAATTATATTTATTGGTTACAACGACAATCACAAGGCATACATGTTGATTGATGTGGAGACAGATTGTCTCATATTTAGTCGTGATGTTGTGATTGATGAGACTACTGGTCCATTTGTTCCTACTACCAGTCCTGCGGATCAACCTATGAAGGATTCTGATGAGGGTGTTCGTCTTCCTCTTGGTTCCCATGATGGGAGGGCTTCAAAGCATTCTGACTCTGAAGATGAGGAGTCTACAAGTCATGATCTAGCACCACCTGATTTTCCTCAAGACTCACATCTAGATGACTTTGTTCCAAAAATCCCAAGAGATGCTGTTTCTCCTATTTCAGATGTTGGAACTTCTACTTGTCAGCCTAAGTGGTGGCTCAAGGCTATCAGGGATGTTCATAATGATGAACTCATTGAGGGAAGATCAACTCGTAGAAAGAGCAAGCAACAACATAGTCAATTTTGCTCTTATGGCCAACATCCACAACATCTATGAGCCTCAGACGTATTCAAAGGCTAAAGGAATTCTAGAGTGGGAAAAGGCTATGGCGACAAAATATCATAGTCTTTTGAAGAATCACACTTGGGTTCTTTTTGATCTTCCTCCTGGGAAGAAACCTATCAGTTGCAAATGGGTTTATAAGGTCAAGTATCATGCTGATGGTACTTTGGATAAATATAAGGAAAGATTAGTTGCTCGGGGATTCACATAGCGGGAGGGCATTGACTACGAGGAGACTTTTGCTCCTACTGCCAAGATGAGCACAATTCGTCTTCTTCTCACTATTGCAGCCCAGTTTGGATGGACAATTCATTAGATGGATGTCAAGAGTGCCTTCCTCAACGGTGAATTATAGGAAGAAGTCTACATGACGCAGCCTCCTGGTTTCAAGGTTGCTGGAAAATAACATCAGGTCTGTAGGCTTGTGAAAGCACTCTATGGACTGAAACAAGCTCCCCATGCATGGTACATAAAGATTGATCAATATTTGGTTGATCATGGTTTTCAGCGCAACCCTTCTGACAGTAATCTATATGTCAAACACTCTGGTGATGATATTTTGTTTTTGGCAGTTCAACACATTTGATTGCAACAATCAAACAGGATTTGTGTCAGGCTTTTGACATGATAGATTTAGGGCTTCTCCATTACTGTTTGGGTATTGAGGTTTGGTAGACAGCTGATAGTATTTTTATTTCTTAGTCTAAATATGCTCGTAGTCTGCTTGACAAATTTCGGATGCAAGATTGCAAACCTGCCTCCACACCTATGGAGAAAGGGCTAAAGTTGTCAGTCAACTCTGATTCACCTCCGGCCGATGAAACGACATTCAGGCAACTAGTGGGCAGTCTCATCTACCTCACTGCCACTAGACCTGACATCAATTTTGTAGTGAGCTACATTTCTCGCTTCATGACAGCTCCAAAAGCTGATCATTGGATTGCAGCGAAGCGAGTGCTGAGATATGTTAAGGGAACTTCTGATTATGGCATTCTGTATGGCAGATGCAAGGATCCAAAGCTGATTGGTTATACAGACTCCGATTGGGTAGTTTCAATAGATGACAAAAAATCCACTTCTGGGTATGTATTTAGTTTGGGTACAGGTGCTGTAACATGGACCAGCAAGAAGCAATAGGTAGTGGCTCTTTCCTTGACTAAAGCAGAATATCAGGGAATAGTTAAAGCAGCATGTGAGGCAATTTGGCTTCACAGGATGCTTTCTGACATGCACATGTCACAAGCAGGACCTTCTCCCTTGTACACTGATAATCAAGGGGTGCTCAAACTGGCGAAAAATCCAGTCTTCAATGAATGTACCAAGCATGTCGAGCTTCATTGTCACTACATCTGCAAGTTGGTAGAAGAAGGATCAATTCAGCTATAGTATGTTCTGACAGCGAATCAAATTGCAGATATTATCACCAAGTCTCTGAGCCTGGATAAGTTTGACAAATTCAGGGGGCAGCTTGGTGTTGTTGATAGATTGACCATTAAAGGAGGGTGTTAGAATAATATATTTTTATCTTGTTGATGGTCAATATTATAATGTTTTAGTTAGCTTAGATTTCTATTGTTTCTACAGTAGTGAGTAGTTAGTAGGTTGGTAGACATTAAATGTCTACAACAAAACTTCTCTGCTTTATATTGTATTTTTCTTTTCTTTTGTTAATGCATATAGTTTTACCAGTTCTTTTATCGAACAAGTTATGTCAATTAGTAGTACCTTTGCTAAATTGAAGCTTGAAGAGGTATGTCACATCCCTGTCAACGAGGACCCTTTCCATGTGGGCATTACATGGTCAACAAAACAAATATATATTAAAAAAAAAAAATCAGGTGGGGGGGTGAAGCTTCCCATTGAACACCCAACAAAGTTAAGACACCATTATACTGCCACCTATCCCATTGATGATTAGGAGACAAATCAAAATAAATGGGAATGGCATGGGTATACGAGGGAATGGTCACATAGTTATTTAGCATGGCATCCTTGCCCTGGAGCCGTCCCAAAAAGAAAAAGAAAAAAAATGGCGCTTGGTAGTCTTTAAATCTCTGTGACCCCTCATTCTGCAAATTTGAGCTTTTCCTTTGGGAGAAAAACGTAGATGGAGTGAGACGAAGAAAGGAGTTCACATGTGGGAGAGGGAAGTTGGATTAACGGTGGTTTTGGAGCCGTCCGAAAGTAGAAAAAAGGAAGAACATGTGCAGGAAGAGAAGAAGGCAGGATGTGAGCAATAGAGGCTTTGCTTGGAGAAGGAAATATCAAGAATTCATATGAAAGGGGAAGAATTGAGGCTATGATGCTAGGAGAGGGTGAGAAAAAAATCACAAAGTAAGACAAAGAGAGAATGTATGGGAGAAGGAAGGCATAAAATATAGAGGAAAGGGTGTAAGGGAGGGGAAAAGAAGGAAAACGTGAGTAGGAGGAAATGGATGGGGGTGAAGATGACACGCTAAGGAGAAGAGGATGGATGGGAAGAAGATGAAACAAATGGAAGGACTGTTAGAGAGACTAGTTGGATGGAAGATGGGAGAAAGAAAAGTGCGAAGGGTGACCAAGCAAAAGCAGATCAGCTCACCATTAAAATGCTAGGACAGTGGATGCCCTTATTCCAAGTTGATCCTCTCCTCTTCTAGTTGTTTTATATTGTTGCTATCACTTAAATATTGTTAACACACCCTCCTGAAGATGCCACAACCTAGGGTAAAAATGTTGTCTATTGTTACCACAAAAACCGGATCCTTGCTAGTAGCAAATCATCTTTGAGCAACTCAGCTTGCCTACCCTCTACTTCTACACCTCTATTTGATCATTGTTCCTTAATTGGGGATAAGATTATCATACTATAATATAGGATCAAATATGTATAAAATGATTATGCACATGACAAATTAATCTATACACTACGGGGATTGACATCATTGTTTGGGTGGTTCCGGTTTTGGTCACATTGTTGCAAGAACTACCAATTGGCCTTAGTCTTTACTATGTATCCTAGCATGATTAATTTTTTTGTTTATTCATATAGAAAGAAATTGGGACTCACCCTAAATGCAAAAACATGAAGAAAAATCTGATTGAAATCCCACTACCATGATATACACATATTTTACACCTAAATCATTGTGGTTTATGTAGTCTTATATGTAAATGGTAATTGATTCTATGGGACTTAGTTGATGGCCTTATATACCAAAAACAATTTACAGTATGAGTATGAACCAATTTCATTTCATCCTGTTATATTTGGGTGGTAGTCTACCATCAACTAGATGTTGAAATGTAACCTTTCCCCACACATGCACGATGTAATGTCCCCTTCTCATCAGTGAGCAGTGCAGTGGCTTGTTAGCCTATTCCAGAGGCTCGTAGGCTTATCGAGGTAAAATTAGGGTTTCCAGTTGTTTGGAGGTTTTTGGCATTTTTTAGGGGTTTGCATATGGAGTTTTGGAATTTGGTTTGTGGACTCTTTCTGGGGTTTCAGAGAGCTTCACAATGATATGACATGCAAGTGAATTGGGCAACTTTTCAGAATTTACTATTTTTAGTAAGTTCAAATTTTAATAGTGTTCCAGTTGGCAACAACATAGTGAGCTTTCCACTTCAGGTAGGGCAGTTGAGTATTTTTGGATTTGGTTTTTGAGGTGCAATTTTGGAGAAATAAGTTATTTTAAGTCATTAATGTTATATTTTCAAATTGGCCCCGTTGGCCTAATGTTATGACTCAAAGTTGTTTTAAAGTGTGGTCTTGAAGGGTGGATGCCTCATCTGGAGGAAATTAAATATTTTAATATGTTTATTGGCCCCCTTGCCTTGGACGCCTAGGAGAAGGTGATTAAGTTTGTTTTGAAATTAAAAAATAATTCATGGAGGCTTGGGCGTCCCTTTTTGGAGGGAAAGTTGGAATTTGAAAAGTCACCTTGAAACTCTATTTAAGAGACGCCTTGCTCCAACATTTGATCATCCATTGTCCATCTTATCGAATTGCTGCCGAAATGATTTCAGGCTTATGGCTTCGAGGAATGCATACCTCCTAGCAAGTATCCAATTTTGTAGATATCATCAACGTAATCTTCTAGAATTTTATGAATAAAATCATGAAAGATTAGGCTCGCTCGTTGGTAAGTTGCGCTTGCATTCTTTAACCCAAATGGCATGACCACATAACAAAAGGTACCCCACGGGGTAGTGAAGGTTGTCTTATACTGATCTTTTGGGTTAATACAAATCTGATTATAGCCTGAGAAGCCATCCATGAAGGACAACAAGGCATGGCCTATAGTCGAATCCACAATTATATCAATATTAGGCAATGAAAAATCATCCTTAAGAGAAGCCTTATTGAGATCACGAAAGTCAATACAAATGTGAATACAGCCATCAGGGTTTGCTAACAGCGATAATATTCGATATCCAAGGCGAATAGTCAATAGGATGGATAAATCCTGCTTTTAGTAGCTTCTATATCTTAGTCTTAACTAACAATGCAACCTTGGGATTCATTTTTCGGATCTTTTGTTTAACGAGCTTAGCATCGGGACATAGGACAATATTGTGAACCACTACAGACTCACCAATATCGGGCATGTCCTCATATGACCAAGCAAAAACATTAGGATAAGAATGTAATAACTTTGAATGTTGCTTAGACTCTTCTGAAGCAAGGTACTTTTTGATTTTAGTCACCTTTTCAGAAGATTTAGGATCCATGAAAACATTAGTAGTATCCCCTTTGAGGAGAGAACTACGGTCTCTAGGATGGGAATAGGAACATCATCATCCACATTAGATAAAGGAGCCTCCTCATCCACACTCAAAACAGATTCTCCAGAGTACGCTGTTTATGCAAACGATATGAGAATCGCCGTTTATGGTGATAAGGAGGTAGATGGGAGTAGACGCCTAAGAATTTCTCTAACGCTTCCTCCGAGGAGAAAACATCCAAAGGGACTTCATTAGATTCTACTTTTCTCTCAATCATTTCGGGATGAACTAGATCAAGAGGTTTGTCAGGAATCATGTTGACACTCCACCATGGTTTCTGCCTAGACTGTTCAAAAGAGCAACCAAGCCCCAAGTTACGCTTATGAGGCCTAACTTGGATAGGGACTTGGATTCCTTGTTCATTATGCCCAAGACCCTTACGCTCATAACCATACTTAGAAACGAGCCTAAAGCTAGGACCGTAACATGTTTGCAAATTCCGAGAAGGGGATGGATCCACATAGAGAGCGTCATTCCACCAATGAGTATTAAACACATCCACGAGATCACAATCATCCTTCTTGATGGGACTATAAACATTAACTTCCTCAACAGAAACATGATTATCTTCCCTAGCAGGGGCACAATCATTTTCCTTGATAGGATCCCGATTGTTTTCCTTGGCGGGAGAACAATCAACTTTCTTGGTAGAGGTGTATGAAACTATTGAAAGGTCAAGATGGATAGGCTTGACTTTATATTCTTTGATGAAGAATTTGGAAAAATCCAAGGACCCCCAATCATCACCAAGACATGCATTTGATTCAAAAGAAGTGGAAGGGGAAAACTTAGGATTTTTCGCTTCGGGACAACCTCCTTCAGGGACATTTGCCTCAGGGGCAACCTTTAAGGCAGGCACCACTGAAGAGCATGCCAACGAATTAGAAGATAATGATGGAATACAATTTTTGAGAGTGGAAACAACTAAGGCCCGACCAGCAGCTGCCAACTCACAAGGGTGCATAGGCTCAGGGTCGGCCTTAATTGTATGATTTGAGTAACATAAATAAATGCCATCTAATACAAAAGGGAAGAGGCAAATCATGAAATGCAACTCAAAGAGATCAACCTACCTTTTGTGGTAATTAATTTAATACTTATTGCCCTGGAACAATTGCTAAAATTTAAAATTTAGAACAAAATAGGAATTAATATAGGGGAAAAGTTGATATAAATTAGACGTGTTTAACATTTATAGATGTTATATCTAGCTTGATGCACCGGCTTTGGTTTATTCTAAGATCAAGAGAATAATTGGATAGTTCCATGAAGCTGAATAACGATGCTTTAATTTTCTGTATTTCTATCTCCTCTTTTACCAGGATGGACTTAATGGAGAAGCAAAGGATATATAAGTAGGCACACATATCACTTGCAAACAATGAATTTCAACTGCCAAAGAATGGTGAATCTTGTTGACAAATAACTACTTAAAATCCTAAAGATTTTAAGAATTATATAACTGACCTGAAGAGCACAGAAGAGGGATGAATGAAAACTTCTTGTCCACCTCTAATAGTTTGATATTTTC
The DNA here is from genome assembly GCA_007258455.2 of Sequoia sempervirens. NCBI lineage: Eukaryota > Viridiplantae > Streptophyta > Pinopsida > Cupressales > Cupressaceae > Sequoia > Sequoia sempervirens. Next base: position 22,652 of record VDFB02100564.1, on the reverse strand, counting down.
CATCTGCACTCGCAACCTAAGAACAAACATGAATTATTAAAAAGTTATCTAGCCCATGCACTAAAGAAATTAAAGGTGGGAAAAATGGTTACCCAGGCAGAAAACCACACTTTTTATTCAATGAAAATATAATCACATAATACCATCTAAAACAACGATAAGTACTAATAAGATAATATATCACAAAAAAGTAACTAGTGGCTCATAAATTTTACAGAATAAGAACCTTGAAAATGTAATATAATGTACATACCCTTGCAATATATATTAACAAGCTTAGTTCCTTTAGCACAATAAAAAAAGAATTAGCTAAACTAAACTATTTGGTTCCTTAGCATGGTAAGATATAAAATACTTGTATTATTTAAAATTGAGATCGGTACCAAATTTATTCTTTTCCAGTACCAACAAATATTAATGATCCATCCTTTCCTGTTCGATTAATATTTTTGTTGTTTTAAATTTTTGTTGAGTTGAGGTAGGAATAGTGAGCCAATCATCCCATTGAACCATGGGTTGGTGAATAAAATAAAAAGGAAAGAGATATCAATCAGAGGAAAGGAAGACTTATAGAACATTTAAAATGGGCATTTGGTTCAACACCTTTTCTTCTCTTAATTGATGAAATGGATCAGGTAATTCAATGAAAAGAACAAGGCAGTTAATCTGCAATTAGTCCTTTATGGTACAATCCAGGTTTAGCTGCTGGGAGGAGTGGGGGAGGAGGGGGCACAAATCAAGCTAAGAATCCTTCCAACCTTGCTTGCATAGCTGCCAATGTTTGACAGTTAAGGCACCATTTGGAGACCCTAAGAGAGGTATTTGTATTTTGTCTCATATAAGAGCCTTGAGAGATATATTTGGTTTACTTTCAAACTGAAGAGAAACCCACAAACAATACCAGTGATGCTGGAGACAGTTAAGGATGAACGGTAGTGCCATACATAATCTGAAGAAAATACTTGATATAGAAGATATATATAGGGTTGACAAGAAACAAGGGAGAGGTCTAGGTGACCTGAATGTACAATTGGTATATGTCTTCCTTGAGACTCAATATATATTTTGTACCCATATATAACTTAATAAAGGGGGAAGACTCAAAATTCTTTAAGGGGACTCCTTGGCTTCCTACTATGATTGTCCATCCTCGTCCCCAGTCATCGATATTCCAGTACGAGCATTCTGATCTGTTGTTATCATTTTTGTGTAAATAAATGATGTTGTTGTTGGTTCTTTGGGCTGAGCCTTGCTATAAACAAGTGTTAGCACTTCTCATGTTCTCCCATTTTAATCCTACAATAGCTTCTTAATTTATAAGGGGCAGCATTCTTTCCTCATAAGGCTATTTGCACATGTACTTAGCTCTTATATTTGGAATTAACCTCTTTGAATTCAACACCTCTTGCAATGCTTACATTTGTTTATTGATTGGTGTTTATTCACTTTTCATAACCTACGGTATTTTATCCACTCACATATTTTGGCTGCATTAATATAATTTCATTCTTTCTAAGAGCAGATTTATTTCTTTCTACAGTCAATGAATAAATTTGTCTTTTATCAGTCATTTCATATATAAATGAACATATCCAATCATTTACAATATCATTTCCTTCCATCTACACCTTTGGCTGTATAATCTCTTTTTTGATTGCTTTCTTTCTTTCTTTCTTTTGGCAGTCAAAATATTCTAAGTAATCATTTGGGTCTGAGAGGTATTTTAGTCTTGTTTAAAAATATTAAAACTTTCAATTATCAATTACCTCTAGTCGGCATGCATGTGAAAAAAATCCTGATGTTATAGCCTTCCTCACAGCCTGCAAAAGAGTAAAACGTGAGAATATGACAATCAAGCTTTATTTCATTGATAATACAAAGCATTTCTTTAGTAAACTAGCTTTAATTCCTAAAAGAGTTTGGGATAATGATGCAAATAGTCCGTGGATTATGGATCTCATTTATAAACTATAAAATCTAGAAAAGATTTCAATCTTTATTAAAAAATGAGCAATAAGCACATTTGAGATATTCAGAGAATAATTTAATATATTACTGTTGGTGTACGTTTTATCATCCACCGAACACAGAATAAAATGTCCAAAAACACTCTATCCTCTCTTGAACAAAATCACCACGTATGCTAAGATTGCGAGAAGATCATATGGCAACTCATGTTAGTTTTATGATCAGATTAATAGCACAAAAATTTAATCCAAAAATAACACAATAACAAAGCAGATACCCTGGGAAAACCCTCCACTTGAGGGAGAAAAACCCAGCAACAATATATCACTTATATATTAATAATTTAATATATTACTGTTGGTGTACGTTTTATCATCCACCAAACACAAAATAAAATGTCCAAAGACACTCTATCCTCTCTTGAACAAAATCACCACGTATGCTAAGATTGCGAGAAGATCATATGGCGACTCCTATTAGTTTTATGATCAGATTAATAGCACAGAAATTTAATCCAAAAATAACACTAACACAGCAGATACCCTGGGAAAACCCTCCACTTGAGGGAGAAAAACCCAGCAACAATATATCACTTATATATTGATTAACAATAGAGTCTCCTTTACAATAGAGGCCGATATGAAGGCCTATCACATGCACTCCAATCTGATGCAATATAATAACAGATTGAGACAATCTGATAATGATAATCTCAGCCAACAATCTGTCGATCTCCTCTAGATGATGAACTCGATCTGCCTTATAGAGAACTCGCACCAATGATTGAATGAATGAAGTATATCAAATGAACTGAATGCTGAAACTAGGAAGATCCATCAAGCATATATACACAATGAAGGAGGGGATGTGTCTATTCAAAATGAGTCGGCCTTGAAGAAGAATCGCGCCACTTCAAGGTCGGCTATTACAAACAAAAAATGTGACTCTTTATTAATGGTGACTCTTTATTTAATCATGTTAGCTTTAACAACATGCCTCCTAATATAAACATTATTTAGTGAAAGCCGTATCTCTTCATGTGCCTCATGTCGGCCAAGATAAATATATAATTCAAATAACCATTAGGCTACATTTGAATTACCTCCAATCGCTGATTTGGAAGAAGCAGCCCGACGTTGCTGATAACATCAACACTCCCTCTCAGCTAGGGATGATACTTTCAGTTGCACAAGACATATCACCTCATCGTGATGTCTACCACAATGGCTACAACCATACGTGGAAAAGAAGAATATCACCTCAACATAATATCAACCATAATGGCTACAACCATGTATGGTATGGACAAGTGTTCATCACTTGCATGATGTTGTCACCTCAACATGACTTTCACCATGGCTCTCCCAGAGGGTGAAAACACAAGTACAAGGAAATCATCACAGACTCTCTCACATGATGCTGTCATGGAGTCACACACATGACATCCACCATGGCTCTCCCAGAGGGTGGAATCAAGGGATTTCACCTCGAACTTCTTTTACAGAGAAGAACTCATTAATCAAGGGATTTCACCTCGAACTTCTCTCACAGAGAAGAACTCGTTACCAAGGGATTTCACCTCGAACTTCTCTCACTGAGAAGAACTCATTATAGAGGATCACTGATACTGAGACTCTTTCTCAGTTAAGGCTGGATTCTCCACCATACCAAGCTTATCTCGAAAGTACACAAACTTTATTCTGGAGAGAGGCTTGGTGAGAATGTTTGCCGTCTGCTCATTAGTGCTGATATACTACAACTGTGTTGTACCTCAAAATTAAAAATTTTGTTACACTTAGACATTTTGAAGAAATGAGTAAAAGTCTTGTCAAATCAGTCAAAAAGGTCAAAATTTGGGTGTGCATGTCCTGCATGAGGGGTTAAAACGCAAAATTTTCAATTTCTAACAATCTGGGTCTGCTGAAAGCTGCTTAACCTACAAAACCTAGATCTCAGTTTTTCATCCCTATATTTTAGGAAAACTGCTATTTTTAGAAATTTTCTAAAATTAGTAACGTTTTCTTGGTTTTTCTGGGTTTCTTTCGAAACGGATACTGGCAAAATTTTCTAAAAATAGAAAGTTGGTCCGAAAGGGTCCGAACTGATTTTGATTGGCTCAAAATGTGTCTGTATCAGGCTAGTGCAGTCAGAATCTTAAAATAATCAGTTTTTCCCTACTGGGTCTATTTTGCTTTTTCAGAAGCATATCTGGAGCTCCGAGGTCATCAATGGAGGTCATCGGACTGCCAGGCGTCAATTTCAGCATTTAAGCTTTCGACAAAAGATGAAATGATGAACACGCACAAAGAACGAGAAAGAAAATTGGAAATTCATGAAAATTTTCTAACACTGCTGAGTTTGGGCGCCCCTGTTGAAGAAAGGCGCCCATCTTTTTAGGGCACCAAATGTCAGAATTAGGGTTTGTGCCTCTAGTCAATGTTGCTCAGTTCTCTGTCAGCTTCGCAATGAATTCAGCGGTGTAGTTATCAGATTACTCAGTCATCCGGAATTCAGCGATGAACAGGGGAGTTCCGCACTGAAGTCAGAACGAGGAAAGTTGAAAATTATCAAAAATTGACTAAGTGTTAGTAAAGTGGGCGCCCCTGGTGGAGAAGGGCGCCCAAGCTTTTGGAGGTCTAAACAGATAAATTTGCTAGTACAGCTTACAACATGATTTCTCCAGAATAGGTCAAGCTTTTCAACGAGATCACGAGCACGTCAATCTGAGTTGGCAGTCACCAGATGCAGTAGCCGGAATAGAGGGTTTAACGAGAGTGAAATTTTGAAATTCAAAAGCAAAGGTGAAAACACTGAGAAATTGGCTAACTCTGGTGAAGTTGGGCGCCCCAGCTTGCTAGGGGCGCCCAAGCTTTTGAAGGCCTGAATTCAACATTTTGGCAAAGAGATCCCTAGAAGACCCCTTCTCATTCTTCGTCAGCTTCGCGATGAGCACAACCGTCTGTCGATCCGACGCCTGAAGCTCCAAATTCGACGAGATCATCTGTAGAAGAGGAGTTAATGAAGAAATTGAAGATCAGAAAAATGGCTAACACTGTGAAAGTTCGGAGCCCCTCAAAGGAAAAGGCTCCCATGAATTCAGAGGTCAAGATCAAGTTTTTAGCCAAAGGCTCCTCTAGAACATCCTTCTCAGAATCAGTCTGGCTCCGCGATGAATCTTTCAGCTCGCTTGTCGGATCAATCGAGAAGCCGAAGAGCGAGGTCAAACCAAGGGTCAAAATGGAAGAAAAGTTGAAAATGCCAAAATTTTTGCTAACATTGGGTAAAGTGGGCGCCCCTGGTGAAGAAGGGCACCCAACTTCACATGCCTTAGAAAATTTTCATAGATTTTCGAAATTTTCAAGATTGCAAGAGAAGAAAGAGGCGTCCAAGTTCAATGAAGCTGAGATTTGAGGTTTTGGAGATAAAAGCAAAAGAAAGCAAAGCAAAAACAAAACCCTAAGTCTATTTAACATCTTTCTTTTATGTTATTTTCATTATTTTGCAGGTAGCCTTCAAGGGAGAAAGTTCGAGCAGCAAGTTTGAAGAAATTTTTCAAGATTCAAGAACGTAGCTTGCTGGTTTTTCATCATATTTTTTCGGACCAGCAACATAAACCCTTGCTTTTTCAAACTTTTTCATCCAGAAGATCAAACTTTTCAAGAAGAAGACCAAGGCATTCCATTTTTCAATCATCTGGGTCTTTTTGTCTCAATCTTCTGAAGAATTTTTCAAGAACTTCATCAAGTTGCAGCAAGTGCTTTTATTTTGCATGTCAGTGAAAACCTCAGTGCATTCAAATTTCAACCATCTGGGTCCTTTCCAATCAGTCTTCTGAAGAAAACCCATATCGCAGCTTTATCAAGAAAATTTCAAAACCTAAAGGTTGGCTGCTTTTTCGATCAAATGTCAGGGTTTTACAAATCTAATCAACTGGGTCCATTTCTAATCTTGTTCTGAACAAAACCCAGATGCCAGCTTTTTTCGGTGAAAAATTGAAGAAATTAGGGTTTGCTGCTTTTTCAGTCAAAATTCAAGATTTTCAAAAACGGACGATCTGGGTTGTCTTGCAACGAGATTCTAAGCAAAACCCATATCTCAGAAAAATTTCCAAAAAATTTGTCCGTTTGAAGACGAAAAACCAGCATTCTAAAAATAGAAAGTTGCTCAAGACTTGTCTGAACATAGGCGAGTTTACAGTCATTCTTCAAGGTTTTCAATATGGAGTACACTCCCCTCGAGTTTAAGACCAAATCAGCACTATGTTAAAACTTCATCATCTCAGCTGAAGAATGAGAGAAGTTGTCATATGAGAAAGAGGAAAGGTATCGGAAAAGAGTGTTGCAATATTCTTCTGATGGAAATCAAGAGAGGTGTCAAAGCATAAAGTTGCAGAGCCGCCAAGTTATCAATTAGTGAGTCATCTTTTTGGGCAGCGATGTTTTGCAAGAATAGAACTCATAAAGCAACTGAAGAAGTGAAAGAAGGCGAAGAGATCTTGGAGAATCAAAATATTGCATTAGTTGGCATAGATGCACCGAACCGGGACACAATCTCTAACTTCCTAGCAGATGCGATCGAGCTTTAAAGCAGCTTTCTTCTAGAAGCTTTCTTTCCCGCTTTCTTTCTATTCTTGGAATAATCCTTATCCATTCTTTGAGAAGAGAAAGAAGATAAGATGTAATAGTTGGCGTTTCCCGCTTTTTCTGCTTTCTAGGGTTTTAGATGTTATCTTCTTTCTAGATTTAGTAATAAAGCTTGCTTGTTGAGCAAGCCCTAGATTGTGAAAGCAAGGAGATTTTAGGGTTCCCTACTCCTCTGCTTCTCTATAAATAAGAGCCTTTGCTCATTAGTTTCTTTAACGGTTATTGTGTTAGCAAATTGCGAGCCTGTATTGCAGCAAGTTGTTATTCAGTTTCAGTTCAATTGTGTTGTGATAGCAAATTGTTGGGCCTCTTTAGCCAACAAGGAGTTAGTGTGATTGTTGTTTCTATTGTGTAAGAATTAGATTGCAAGCCTCTTTAGCTGCAATTTCTTATTCCAGGCATGTTAGAAGTGAGTTTTGTTCCAGAAGTTCGAGTAATAAAATCACGAGCCTCCTTTGCCTTGATATAAAATCTCTGATTTCCGTTATTGGTGTTTTACTTTTATGATCTTGATTTCAACTTACATTGAAGTGTGTAGATGTTCGTTGAGAAAGAGTTTATCGAAGTATTTTGTCAGAAAATCTACCTTGTTCATTTCTAGTTTCTCTTGCTCTGCTTATTACTTGAGAAGTTAGAAACGTCTTTAGTTTAAGTTAGTCGTAGTTGAAGTTCTTAAAGCAGAAAATCTCAGCTGCGGCGTTTGTGTTTTATAAACCTTGTGCTCTAAGCTGATCAAAAAGATAGGCAACTTAGTTTTAGTTTACTTTCTTTTAAACATCATCAGCAAGAGGGAGCTTCCCCTCCTAATTTTAAGAGCAGTTTATCTGTGCATAGCTGTCCGTTTTCAAATCCGCATTCCAGAGGTGCGAATTTAAACGCCAACAAACTGTATAGCCTTCCTCAATACCATACCTTTGATATAGTGGTATTTGATCTCAACATGCTTGGTTCTATCATGAAACACATGATTGATAGAAAGCTTCACACAACTCTGGTTATCACAATGAATGATAGTAGGCTCCATTGATTGTCCAACAATCCTGTAAGGAGCTTACGAAGCCACATTGCTTCTCGAGCTGCCATACAAGCTGCAATATACTCTGCCTCTGTTGTACTCAATGCTATAGATGACTACTTCCTGCTACACTAGGAAATCATAGTAGACCCAAACTGAAGCAACATCCAGAGGTGCTCTTCCAATCAGTGACATACCTTGCCCAATCAGAATCAGTAAAGCCATGCAACTTCAGATCCACCCCTGAAAAATATCTCAATCCATATCCAACTGTGCCACGCAAGTATCTCAGGATATGCTTTGCTACAACAAGATGTATATGTCTCAGTTCACACATGAACTGACTAAGTGCACTCATAGCATAATAGATATCTGGTCTGGTGTTAACTAGATACATCAAGGACCCAATCAGCTGTCTGTACATCGTAGGGTCCACCGAGTCTGAACTAGCTCCAGCCTCTTTCAATTTATGCAAGTTGGTCTCCATAGGTGTAGACATGGATTTGCAATCCATCATACCAAACCTCTTAAGTATATCAATGGTGTACTTCCCTTGACTTAGAATCATCTCATCTGGCTTCTGCCAAACTTCTAAGCCAAGGAAGTAATGCATGAGCCCAAGGTCCTTCATCTCAAATTTAGAGGCCAACTCCTTCTTACATTTGATGATTAAGTGCTCTTCTCCAATAAGAATCAATATCATCAACATACAAAACCAAAATCAATGCTTCACCATTAATTACCTTGAAGTAAAGATTAAAGTTAGCATCATTCTTCAAGAATCCCAAGCTTAACAGGTAACGATCAATTCTTTTGTACCATGCACGAGGAGCCTGCTTAAGACCATATAAGGCCTTCTTTAGCCTGCAAACATGAGACTCCTTCCCATGTACCTTGAAACCACCAGGTTGCTCGATATAAACTTCTTCAATCACACCATTCAAAAAGGCTGTCTTCACATCCATTTGATGAATCTTCCATCCTCTAGATGCAACAATGGCAATGATGGTTCTGACAGAAGTATAGCAAGCATCAAGAGAAAATGTTTCTTCATAATCAACTCCCTCTTTCTGTGAAAACCCTCGAGCCACGAATCTTGCCTTATACTTCTCAATGCTCCCATCAGCTGCATGCTTGATCTTGAAGAGCCATTTTGAAGATACCACGGATTTTCCTTCAGGTCTAGGAACAATGTCCCAAACATCATTCTTGAGAATTGATTGGTACTCCTCTGACATAGCATCTCTCCAAACCTGTTGACTAGAAGCTTCCTCAACATTGGAAGGTTCAGACTCATCAAGGCAACATAATTGGAGAACTTATGTGCCTTTTACTTTCTCTGAATGTACCTCTAGGAGTTGCGAACCTTTCAGCTTCTTGCATAGTTTGCCTGGCCCAAAGAGGTTTTTTCTCACAATTACAATGTCGGTAGGCCCATCAGTAGGTTCCAAGGGTTCAACAAGATCAATGTCTTCCTTCGGTTCTGAAGTCTCCCTCAAAATCTCAGGAGTATGGTCAACTTCCATATCCTAAGGAGACTCTTCATTGTCAATCTCCACATGAGTTCCCTTGGATCTTCTAAATGCAACATCTTCCTCGAATGTGACATCCCTACTGATCTTGATCAATTTCTGCCTTGGAATGTATATCCTGTAGGCTTTTGATGTCTCACTATAGCCTACAAATATTCCCTTCTTGCCAAAAGGCTCCAACTTTGTTCTCTTTTCCTTTGGAACATGAACATAGACAGGACATCCAAAGATCCTTAAATGACTAACCTCTGGCTTCTTTCCGGTAAAGGATTCTTTAGGAGTCATATTCTCCAAGACTTTGTGAGGACTTCTATTCTGAACATATACTGCAGTCCTAGAAGCTTCTGCCCATAGGAAGGTTTGCAGATCCTGGTCATGGATCATGGCTTTTGCTGCTTCCACGATCGTTTTGTTCTTTCTCTTTGCAACACCATTTTGTTGAGGATTATAGGGAACACAAAACTCCCTCTTAATCCCAACATCAACACAAAAATTCCGAAAGCTGCTAGAGGTGTATTCTCCTCCATTATCAGATCTGAGGACTTTGATCCTTTTACCGGAAAGATTCTCTACCAGAGCTTTGAACTCCTTGAACCTTTCTAACACTTTCTCAGACTCTTTAGTTTTCAAAAAATAAATCCAAGTCTTTCTAGAGTGGACATCAATAAAAAGAACATAATACAAGAAACCACTCAAAGAAGGAACAGACATAGGTCCACATAAATCATAATGAATAAGGTCTAAAATACACTTGATCTACGTTCTCTATTATGGAATGGAGCTTTTGTATTCTTACCCATTGCACAACCTTTGCAAGTTCCTTCATGCTCTTGATTGAACTTAGGAAGTCCCGTAACCATCTTCTCCATGATAGGTAAGGCTCCGAAGTGCAGGTGAGCCAATCTTCAATGCCAACGATCACATAAGCTTGAAGAATCATGAACTAATGCTTGAAGTGGACGCGTGCATAACCTATAGAGGCTTTCATGTCTAACACCAATTACTTGAGCATCCTTGAAACTGGAATTCTCCATCCACACAAGTACTTTGCCTTTGGAGAAGGCAACTTGATATCCTTTATCTTCTAGAGCTGAAATGGAGATACGATTGTGCTTGATTCCTGGAACATAAAGAACATTGCTCAACTCAGGTGTGATGCCAGAATCCAAATGAAGAGTAGAGGTCCCAATCCCTTTCATGGAGCAGCTAGCATCATCTCCGATAATGACTTGTTCAAAGGAAACTCTCTCCACCAAGCTTGATAAGTGCTCCTGTCATGTCCCCGATTTTGTGCAACACTAAGATATAAAGCATTAAAATATAACATTAACATTAGAAAAGAAATATTTAATAATTTAATATTATTATAATTATAATCATCACGAGATAATATTATAATTATAGTTATCAAACATAACATTGTAAATATTAAATTAAATAATATTATCATATGTAAAATAATGATAATAAAAGTATATATACATATATTTTATTTTAATAATGAAAATAGCAAACTTTTTTAGGAACCGATTTAGCGGAGATGTGACCCTCCATAAAAGTGCTATCTTTTAAAAGCAGAAAGGTGTGTCTGTTGAGCGATTAAAGTTATAAAAAATCAATCTATGCCAAAATGAAAAGAGTAGGATATATATGAATAAAAAAATCCTAAAATAATCTTAAGTATAGATTTCATGCGGACCTCATAATACTTCGAAATATGGATGTTATAGAGGACATTACAGAATAAAATGAAAGCCCTCGCACATTTGATTTCTTGATCACCACTATACAAATGAATGAATATAGCTGACGATAATGGATACTGGCGTAATTATCCATGGTCATGCCAAAACTAGTTGCTATAATCTCAATGTGTCGATATTGGGATTTTGAATGTCGACGCCCCTATTGCTCGTGGTGCCAACAATAAGAGGATCCCGGTCTTGGAGTGTTGACGCCAATGGTGTTGCATCATTGTTACAATCGAATAGAACTTTGCTGACAGTGCTAATTCCCGTGAATGGAAGACATCCTCTGTTTCGTCGTTCAGCATACACATATACATATGACTTTCACGAGCCTCCATAGCGGCAAGCACCTCAGACTTTATTGGAGGGAAGCCATTCGAGAAGAAAGAAGAATATGGAGTGAAGGTCGAGAGGGGAAGCAGGGCGAATAAAGAGACACAACACTTAGATCACGAAAATGTGACATCTAAGAGAGTTGGTTTAATCAGATGCCTTGTTCTTGCACAATAATGACTAATATCTCTGTAGAAAGGTTAGGCCGCACCCAACTAGGTGAGTGATTTTCCCATCTTCTAATATGAGTTAAGAATATTTGAAGAGTTTTGTACCTTGTTATAGTTCTTGCAAGATCTGCACCTTGAATATAGCAGAGCTCTCGAGTATTCTAATTATAAATTAGAGTGGATAACCTAATCTGGAGAATAATGCTTCACTGTTAGAGTAACCATTAGTAGGACCCAATCTGAGTCCTTTCCTCGATAATAACATCCAGTTTAGGTTAATGTATGATTAACTCTCTTGTGTAGTATGGCCTCGTGTTGCTGATGGAAAATCGATACTGTCCATACCAAAACCTCTGCTTCTTAATAATTAGGCATATGTGTACATTGGTCACCTTCCAAGGAAAGAATACAATTAGATATGCACATTATTGTCTCTTTATTACATTAAGATGGACCTATTAACAATTGATAAGCCTATATTTAGATATGAACACATATAGTATGTTGTTTACTATCCAATAATGAAATTGTTGCCATTAGTGAGCCTGTAAGTAATAATGACACCATGGGATCTTGTGAGATGTTAAATCAAACCCTAAAGATAGGTAAAGAATATATATATATATAGAAGATTCACTCATAGTGAGCAACCAAAAGGGATGAATAAACCATGGCAAGAATGAAACAATTATATCGTCTTGGATCTTGTTAGATATTATTGCTGAAATTCGTTGGTTTCTAACGCTACTAATGTCTCATTGAGGAACTCTTAGAAAACAAATCCAGGTTTAAATGCTTCCACAAAAAGGGGACATTACAGCTCCTTAAAACCAGTGATGTGTCGAGAAGCACCACTGTCGATCAGCCAAGTGTTGGTGTCTGTGGGTACATTGCTTGATAATGCTGAATAAAACAAATATTCACATGAATCATTCTGCAGAGATGCATCATCAACGTCTGCAACGGTGGCTTGTTGCTTAGGTCTAGATGGACAATGCTTAGCAAAGTGGCCAAACTTATCACACCTAAAGCATTGGATCTTGGACAAGTCTCTCTTTTTCTTGAATGCAGGAGCACCATCATTTCCCTTATCTCAATTCCTCTTGAAGAATCCTTTCTTTCCATCTTTTCCTTTCTTCTTCGAAGCTTGGGAGGCGAGAACATGAATATCTTCATTGTTTGAACTTTGACCAACGCCTCTAGCCACCAACCTTGATTCTTCTTGAATGCAATCTACCCTCAAAGGATCAAACTTAAGAAGTTTGGATCTTGCATTGATTCCCTGAATGTAGGACTCCCATGATAAAGGAAGACCATTGAGAGCAAGCATGATCAAATCTTTGTCGTCAACTACATGACCAATTGTCGAGAGCTGATCTCTCAATTCCGAAATCCTCATGAAATAGGCCATCACTGTTTCTCCTTTCACGATCTTCACATGGTGCAGTTGTTGCTTCAGTGCAAGTGCCTGGCTGGTGTTGTTGATTTCGTTCATTTCTTCCAATGTTTTGAACATGTCCCTTGCCGTCTTCAACTTAAAGACAATAGGAACGATATGATCCTTAACGGAATCAACCAACATTTTCTTTGCCTTGATATCTTTCTTCCTCCACTGCAACTTCTCTTCTTCCTCCTCAGGTTCAGGAACTTTGATCTCCGTAAATTCAGCCAAGTCATTCTCTTGCAAGGTGACCATGATCCTGAACCTCCATGATGTGTAGTTGGATGCTCCCTCAAGTCTATCCTCAATCTAAGACCATTCACCATTTTGACTAAGGTAGGGATAGACAAAGAAATATAAAGAAGAGAATAGAGTATCGCTGTAAGGATAAATCTGATCACTATCTTCTTCAAACCCGCTCTGATACCATGTTAGTTTTATGATCAGATTAATAGCACAGAAATTTAATCCAAAAATAACACAATTACATAGCAGATACCTTGGGAAAACCCTCCACTTTGGGAGAAAAACCCAGCAACAATATATCACTTATATATTGATTAACAATAGAGGCCGATATGAAGGCCTATCACATGCACTCCAATCTGATGCAATATAATAACAAATTGAGACAATCTAATAATGATAATCTCAGTCAACAATCTAATAATGATAATCTCAGCCAACAATCTGTCGATCTCCTCTAGATGGTGAACTCGATCTGCCTTATAGAGAACTCGCACCAATGATTGAATGAATGAAGTCTACCAAATGAACTGAATGCCAAAACTAGGAAGATCCATCGAGCATATTTACACAATGAATGAGGGGATGTGTCTATTCAAAATGAGTCGGCCTTGAAGAAGAATTGCGCCACTTCAAGGTCGGCTATTACAAACAAAAAATGTGACTCTTTATTAATGGTGACTCTTCATTTAATCATGTCGGCTTTAACAACGTGCCTCCTCATATAAACATTATTTAGTGAAAGACGTATCTCTTCATGCGCCTCATGTCGGCCAAGATAAATATATAATTCAAATAGCTATTACGCTACATTTGAATTACCTCCAATCGCTGGTTTGGAAGAAGCAGCCTGACGCTGCTAATAACATCAACAACTTGTAATGTCCCCATTTTTAGCCCTACACTTTTTAGTGATTGATAGCCTATCCTCAGTGTGTTGTTGGCTAGTAAGAGGCAAAATTAGGGTTTTTGGCTGCTTGATGGTCTCTTTTGAAGATTCTGGGGTTTGCATCTTGGAGTTTGGGATTTTGGATTACGGATTCTTTCTGGGTTTTCAGAAAGCTTCGCAATGGTATCGCATGTACTTTGATCCGAACAACTTTCTGAATTTACTATTTTTAGAAAATTCTATTTTTGGCAGCAGTCTAGTTGGCTTCAGTTCAACAGGGTTTCCTCTTCAGGCAATTCAGTTGGTATTATTGATTTCTAGCCTTTTGATGCATTTTTGGAGAGACAAGTTATTTTAATTAAAATAATGTTATTTTTTAACATTAACCCCTTGGCCTAGCAGTATAACTTCAAGTTGTTTTAAAAATGGGGTCTTGAAGGGTGGACGCCTCATCAGGAGGTAATTAAAATATTTTAAAAGTTGAAAATACCTTTTATGAAGGGGATGCCAAACTTTGGGAAGAGAGTTTATTTTAATATCAAATTTTATATCTCTTGAAGAGGGACACCATATTGAAGGTTGCATGAAAAAAAAAAGTCAATAACCTAGATTCTCTTGGAGTGGGCGCATATTCTAGAAGATTCTGGAGGCTCTTCTCAATGTCTTTATAAGGAGGCTTCTATTCTTCATTTGATATATTATTTTCTATCATACTGTTATGCTGCTAAAATGCTTTTAGAGTTGCTTCGAGGAATGCATACCTCCTAGCCATTTCTCTTGGTTTCGTGCTTGAAAGATAGCACCTAGCTAAGACTTCAGAGACTGTTTCTCATCCAGACAAGCAAACAGAGCATCAAGGTTGAAAATTTTAGAGATTTGTCAGTTTTGCATTTGCTGATTAGGGTTTTGCTGAAGTAGAAATCCGCTCATAAGTCTTTGCACAATTTATTGTTGGTTTTGGGTACTTTACCCTTGGCTTTCTCATCCTAGGGCGCCCCTCTTTGGTGAGTTCCAGATTTTATTGTTGAGTGTATGATTTTATCTTGTCAAATCGCCCTTTCTAGAGGGATTTTCATTGCTGAGCTTGTCTTGAAATTCGTGCAAAATAAATAAGGATCTTTTGTAGTGGTTTCAATGTTCCATCTTGGTCGCCATCATTAGTAGACTATTATGCATTTGATTTTGTGTCAATAGAGTGAGTTTTGAGTGAGATATAAGCATTTTAGTGAATTGCTATGTAAGAATCCAGGTGATTCTCAACCCAAACCCTTGACTGAATATGGCGATTTTACTATGTTTTGTATTTTTTTGTGTTTTTGAAGATTTTGGACAATAACTAGAAAGCTGCGATTTTCTTAATAAATTGCTAATAAATTCAAAATAAATCATGCAACATGAAATAGGCGTAGATCTTACTCATAAATCATAGGTGCATCATTTTATTGAAGATCCAGAGCTTTTACAATGCAAAAGATTGAACAAATGAATAGAATAAGATTTTATTACAAAGAACCTGATTCTCCTGGCCAGGCGCCAAAAATAACAGAGAAAGAATGTACGGCTGAAAGGATAGATGGATCTCCAGCCTCAGAAACGTTGCAGAAGCTCTCAATAACCTAGCCGCCCAAGATCCCTCTGCCAGAGACTGAAGGTGAAGGCATATCTCTCTGAAAAGAATAGTACGGCCCTGCTGGTACAACAGTACAGCCTGTACAGCAGCAGCAAGAGAATAAAGTACGGCCTTTAGTATGAATGCCAGATCTCTGATAAATAAGCTTTAGGATATTCGCCCCTGTTTGCTGATGAAGTTCTCTGTTAAACCCTGAATAAATGAATCAATGAACTCAATCTGTAACTTCTGAATGAAGTCACCAAGATGCAAGCTTCAACTGGTATTGCACAGTCTCAGTCTGCCAATTCCTGAAGAGGTATTGTTCTCCAGAAACACTTCGTCTGCTGAAACCCTAGGTTTTGCAAACTCCAATGCTCAGAGCAAATACAAGACAAATTTGAATAACATATCATAATGGTTCGATTTGTCTTTCCTGTGAATATATACTCTCTTGCAAAAATTCGACCCAACTCACTTTTTAATAATCATTTAAATTAAATGATCAAATTCGTCCTTTTTGACTTAGGAGAAAAATAATAATTAAATGACGTCTTATTAATGAATAATAATTATTCATTATATCAAATATATTACTTTATTATAAAGTATTAAAATACTTTATAATATACCATTTAATTATTAATATTAAAATATATTAATAAAGTGACTTTAATATAAAGTCAAAATATTAAATATTTAATAATCATTAAATACTCCTTGTTTCTCCTTCTGACCAACAAACTGAAGAACTGGGTCGATTCCGAGCTAACCAGCTGAACCAGGTGCCCTGCCCAAAAATAGCAGCTTCCGCTCGTCCGACTTTCTAAAAATAGAAAGTCTCTGAAAAACCTCTCTGAAGGATTCTGCGAAGGCCCAACCTGAAACAACTGCAACAATGAAGCTCCAGAACACTGGGTAATTGCCTCAATTGATCCTCTGCACAAATCTGTCAGCCTATGAGGATCAAAATGATAGGCTCACTCCTCAACACACAATGTCAGCTAAAACGGGGACATTACATGCTAGGTTGCTGGTTATAGCATTTTAGTTGCTGGTCTGTCATATCAGACTTAGTTAAATGCATTTTTGTGAGGGGTTTGTGACTAGAGAGTCTTGTTAAGCTTTGAAGAGATCATATACATTATTGTAGCATTGGAGAACTTCTAATATTGGGCTCTTGGCAGACATTCTATCAAATTGTAAGCTGATTAGTAGTACTATCAGCATTCTCATTTATCTCTTTCACTTTCTTATTGTATATTCCCGCTGAATAAGTGGAAGAGGCTGGCTTGCCGCCTATTTAATTTCAGTTTGTAGCCTTAGGGACCCTCTGACCATATGCTCGCCATCTCTCGGCGCATTCTTGGTTAGAGTTACTTCAGCTCAGCATGCACAAGATCCTCTGACCATATGCTCCTCTATCCTAGACACATTCTTGGTTAGAGTTCATTTCCAGTTCTGCATTGTACCAGATCCTCTGACCATATGTTCGTCCATCTTGGACACATTCTTGGTTAGAGTTATTTCTGCATCGTTTTGGTTTTCATGGTAACCTTAACGGGTGCGTGTTGCATTGTATTTGCTATTGAAAAATTGAAAAAAATTTAGTTCGGCGCATTACACAACTCCAAGGTTTCTTTTGTTAGGTCTTGATGTGTGGATAAGCTCAATGGGCGTTGTGATATGCTGGTATACACAAAGGGACTTACGTTAAGGAATTCTTCACAAGTTTAGGACTTAGATGGATTTAACATTAAGTACTCTTTCTTTTTGGGATTTTCAGTTTAGGATTTCCAAAAAAAAAAATGCAAAAGGACAAGGGTTTAGAAGTTCTAATCTACTCCTAAGAATTCAAGAGACGGTAAAGATTAGGTGAAACTGGTAACCACGCTTTGCTTCGCCTCCCTAGGATAACTACACAAAGTGGGTGCAATCTTCAAGGGGTGTGATTATAGTTTTCATGTCTTGAACAATACTTATCCAGACCGAAGTTAAGCATCCACAATCATAAGCTCATGCTAACTTTACGCATTGAATAAAAAACATCTATTCAAAGAAAGTATGAGCTAAGTTTCACCAGTGAATACTATCAGATCTTTCATTCATTTATCAAACATTCAAATCAAATTCTATCTTAATTCAAATATAATGTTGAAGAAGCTATGCAACCTTGCAAACCACTTGACAATAAAAGGGATTCGAAGCAAATCATGCATAAGAGCTTTTTATTATCAGAAGTAGCAACATGCAACAATCTCATACACTTTCTTCACAAAATGAAAATGAGAGATCAAGAGTTTATATAGAGTTTCAGAGAATAAATGAAAGGTCAAGATTGAAACAAATTAACGGCCAAGATCAATACACATCAACCCTAATTAGGGTTTCTAAAAATATCATCATCATTAATTGCATGAAAGACAAGTGGCACCTGGAGCTATTTTCAAGGAAGTGCATCCCTATCCTCTCAGGTAGCAATGTGTTCGATGAACCTGGACATGATTGGGATGACGTCTTCCATCGTGACCTGTGGCAGCATGTTTATTTTGAATTCCAGCCCGTCCAAGTCTTAAGCATATCCAACAAAGGCACTCTCCCATTCCAATTCTTGTTTCATGAAGGCATCCCGAATGGATAAGAAGTTCGCCACCCCAGTGAAGTTCTGTCCTAGAATCGATCCTGTGATGGAGAAGAAGATTTCCTAAACTTTGTGCCTGAGATTTTCTAGCTGCATGTCGTTCTCTTGGACTATCTCTTTCTCAAACATATCTACAACTATGAGGTAAATCTTGTTCTGAATTTCTTTGATCTATTCCTCAACTCTAAGTCCATTAGCTTTTGCTCTTTCCAAGACCTCACTTCGTACTATCAACGCCCAATACCAATTGTGGAAGTCATAGGCAGTGCTTGCTGCAATTATCTTCCCATCGATCAACTCTTGTTTTGGAACTCCCTTCAATACTCTGAGGCATGGAATGATCCTCTCCTGATTGTCCAGGAGGTTGTTCCAAACTTTTTTCATCACAACAAGTCTGGAAAGCAATGAGGAACTCTGTTCGTAGGCTAGTGCCAACCTCTCCATAAATGCAGCTTCTTCTGTGCTTTTACTTGCCATCCATTCCTTAGCTTCCTTGGCCGTTTCCTTTGAGGAGTTTAGAAGAGGAGCTGCTTCATCACCCTGATTGAGCGGTTTGGTCAGGTGTTGAATGTACTCCTTCAGGTGCTCGACCTCCTTTTTATATTCCTTCTTCTTCGCCACTTCCTTCTCTAGTCTTGCCTTGATAGTAGAAACTGAGTTATCTAACTCTTCAACTTCCTGGCCTTTTGTTGTTGGGCCCAAGTCAATAGTGGTACTCATGGGGAGCAATATCATCCTGTGCCTTATCAACTGTTGGCATGACAATCTGTACAAAACGGTTGTCGGCTTCGTTCCTCTGGATCGTGGAGAATTTCTTGGTGGGCTTCTTTACAGCAACTTGTTCTAACCTAGCCAAGAAGTCTGCAATGCCATCTTCCTCTTGAGTCTCATCTGGCGCCTGTATCTTCAATCTTTCCTTCAACCAATTAGGAATTGTGGGCTGTTCAATGCTGTCCTCTTCCTAAACATTTTCTCCACCTGGAATATCTGGAATTCCTTTAAGAGTGGAAATCATTCCCTCTTGAAATTCATCATTCTGGATATCCATTTCATTCTTTGAACCAAGTATTTCTGTGCCCGTAGGAGATGGGGGCTCGCCATCATCTAGTTGGATTGGCTCAATATTACCCTCATGAATCAAAGAAGGAATTCTCGTGTCGGCGAATGAATCATCCACAGTGGCCACTATCTCATCAATATTTCTGGATGCAGCAGAATGAGATGGCTCCACCCTTTGTTTCTTTTGACCAGCTTCTACATTTGTAGCTGCTTCTTTCCTCTTCTTGGAGTTAGTAATTTCAATCAACTCGGCACTGTGGTATGCGCTTGCATTCGAGGAGTATGATTCTGCCTCACTCAGCAAGTCATAAGTGAGCGTCATTCTTTTCCATCTTAACTTCTAGACATACTGGCCAACCCATCATTGAGAATACTTGATCACCGACCTCATTAATGCAGTTAAATCTACAAGCTCAGGCTTGACCACTTCACTGCAGGAAGAGGCCAACCCTCATTGAAGCACGGTTGGACATACTCTCCATCATCTTCCAACTAATCAGGCACTTGGCAAAGTTCGGTTGCTCTTATCAAATTCACCGGCAATCTAGACAATAACCTTTTCTTGATTTCATACTCGTTTGCAGCATTCACCCAAAAATCCTCCAGGTCTACTTTATGTTTATACATTTTTCCATCCACAGTCCAAATGTGGTTATGAGGGTCAAAGTTGGCCCTGGACTGGTAAGTTGTGAATGGATACCATTGTATTTCCAACCTGGCACTTTCAGCTGCTTGTGCCGATGGACAAGACTCCAACATGTTTCCAATGAAGAATGGGAAAGTGATAGCTGCCTTCTGTTTTGGCCTTTGGATGTTTTGGTAAGTCTCTAGTTGTCCAAGGACCTCTAGTAAGATCATCCTATTGGTAGGATAAATTGGAAGTCGGTAAGGACTTCCAGTGAATCCTTGAATCCTTATGTATGTGAATCTTGGAAACTGGATAAACCAGGATCCATATTTGCTGATCAGGCTTTTGGCTTCATGAGTTAGCTTGTGGTGAGTTCCTCCTTGGAGTATTCTGGTGATGTACATGAGAAAAGCATCATTTTCCTGTCTGAAGTGAGATTTCTCTCTAAGCTGCAACTGCGAGTAACAGTCATATGACTTAAATTCATTCTCACTTTGCATATTAGTCCTGAATATCTGTAAGTCCTAGCCAATAGATAGATGATATAGGAGCTCATGTGGAATGATTTTGTCCTTTCCAAAATGATTAGCTGTTCATGAAGATTATCACTAATTATTCGGAGCCAGTTGAACATCCTAAAACCTGAGGTGATTTCATCTATGAAATAGTACATCCACATCTCAAATGGTGCACCTAGAGGATTGCCAGCTATTCTGTTTAACAATAAAACAATGTCCCCATAGTCCTCCTTGAGGTCTGTACGAAGCAACTTCTTGGGCATTTTCTTGGCAGAGGCCCTCAGTCTTTCCAGCCATGACTTGTTAATGTTTGTGGCATAGAGTTCGGACTGGTCTTCATATAACTTCCTAGCGTCCTCCTTAGTCTTGTAAGAAGTCCAGTGGTATGTCGGGATGCCAAATGCTTCCTGGATTGCCAATTCTCTGAGATGAGCTAATATCCTCCCATCAAGTGCAATAATCTACCTCTCCTGCGCATCATAATGGATGGCTTACTTCACCATTAATTCAGCATATTCTATTGTTGGTGGAAATCCGACTGCCTGGACGATGCCATTCCTCATCATCCTTCGAGTGATAGCCATCGACAGGAATCCATCTAGTCCATACATCCTCTTCTTGAATTCCGTGAAGTCCACATGCCCGAGATTGGTGTCTGTAATATTTTTCCACTTAGAATTAATTTTAGACTCTGGTTGCGATCCTTTGCTGGCAAACTTCATCTGCACCTTTCTTGATGCTTCTCCTCGGGTGGTCATTAACCTACAATAAATAAAAAGAATTAACATTAGTGCGGAGACTTTTAAATCTGGTTATTTCCAGGCCTTTATTCGAAAGTTTTTACTTTCAGCTTGTTAAAAAAAATGAATTTATGTGAAAAAGCAAGCTGAAAATGGGCGAACTTGGTTAAGTCTTTGGTAGAGCGATCGAATAAGATGGAAGGAGAATAGAAGAACTTAGCCAACCAAATTTTAAACCTTTGAAAGTATCCTTTGGCTGCGAATTGACTTCAACTTTTGAAAATTTACTCAAAAATCCAAGAAAAGATCACGCCTCTTGCTAGGAAATAGGCTTTCAGCCAAGAAGTCTAATTTATTTCTTCAAAATTGACGTCCTCCAGCTCAAAAATTTACTCAATCTTCATTCTTCACGTTGAAAAATCACTTAATCTCCAATATTCTATCTCTCAAAAATTCTATCTCTTGTGATTTAGAGAGAACTTAATTTTCTTCTCAATAGAACTTGTGAGTTGAAAATGACTTGGTGAAACTCCTTATAAGGTTGAGAAGTTCGATTTATTTTAGTAGTTTCATTTTTTTCTCTTGAGTTCATCGAACTTAGTCTTGTTTTCTTCTCATCACCATGGCAAGTTTCCAATTTCTTCAAAAATCTTCAAGGCAAGCTTCTAAATTTTATCCAAGCGCCATCTTTAGCCAATAGCTTTAGATTTTTCCTTGGAGTTCAAATTTTAGCTTAGTGTCGAATATTTATTTCAAAAAATTTCCTAAGTGTTGGAAAATATTAAAGTATTCTATGCGTCCATTTTAATTTTCCAACCTTTTCATGGCGAAATTTTATTTATGGATTTTCTCCTTTCTAGTGAATTTTGTTTATTTCTTGCCAAAGTCGGATTTTCTAGTCATCTTGCCAATGAATTTTATTTCTCTTATGCCATGGTAGACTTTAACTTGTGCTAGACATATCTCCCCATGCCAAAATCGGACTTTACTCATGCTTGGACCTCATTTCTTAGGAAAAGTCGGACTTTATGGCCCCTTTTCATTTCTCCTCATGGGCGAACTTACTAATGCCTTAGCCATTTTCTATCCAAGTACTGGGCAAACTTGCTTAACTTCATTCCAAATGCAAGGGCAGACTTCATACTTACTTTTCCATGCTCTAGGCGGACTTTGAGATGGTCTTTCCATATCCAAGGCGGACTTAGAAGCTCTTGAGACATTATCCTTGGGCGAATTTGCCATGAATTTCATGCTTGTCTCTTTCTGGATCATCAAACCATATGATTTTTTCGTGATTTTTCATTGCTTTGTACTTGCTTTTTGCTTGATTTTCTTGATTTTTACTTCTGGAGGCCTGAATTTTTGATTCTAAAGATGGAAATGCTGACTCCATTACCTGTGAGACCCAGACCCTAGGTGGACTTTCTAAAAATAGTAAGTCTCCGATTGGTCCAAAAATGCCAAAAATGAAA
>VDFB02100563.1:0-17723 GCA_007258455.2 Sequoia sempervirens | reverse complement strand
TTATAGTTATGGATAGTGTTATGATCATGGCTAGGGTTGGAGATAGGTCTAGGATTAGGATAATAGTTAAATAGATTTATTGTTAGGGTTAATGTAAGGGTTAGGGATAGAGTTAGAGTTAGGGTGTGAGTTAGGTTAGGGTTAGGTCATGCAAAGAACTAATTAACAATACTAAAACACTTTAATTAACAAATCTTACATTTATTTTTATTCACATTAATAAAACTTACATTTATTTTTTCAAATCTAAAAACTAATAATTATAATACTATAAAGATAAGTACTAGTTACTACATGGCACTTGTTAAATATAAATATAATGTAGATTTTATTTCTCACATACATAATAAATATATAAATATTAAATATATAACATAATTAATATAAATATATAATTTGATTATATAATAATTTATTTAAATATATTTAATAATTTATATTATGTTGAATTAAAAATAGTATATGCTAAATTTGTTTAATAATAGTATATATTAAAAAATATAGTATATTTATTAATATTAATTTTATATTTTTATTTAATAATATAAAATATATAATAATAAATATAAGATATAATTATGTGGGTGGTTGGGCGGGTGCCACCCCACCATGGTGGGTGAGGTGGCAGACACTTTGGTGGGGTCGAAAAGTGAGGCATAACACCTCCAACTTCAAGGAAGACTTGACAGGTGGATTTTGGATGGCAAGGTCATGGTATTTGCATTGGTGGTAGCACGTGTCTGAACAAAAGACTCTAGATGATGTAATAAACATCATTGTTAATTGGGAAGGAAAGCTTATGAAGTCCTTTTGAGGATGCTTTTCCAGCCTCTCTGATAATAATCACATCACACGACATTTGTTGTATTAAATTGGTAGAGTTTCTTTTGGCTTCTAGCACATTCACAAAGCCATGAGCAAGTTTATTATACTAGCATCGACCAAAGTATTGGAGATGGGTGGAATGGAGATGCCTATGCAGCTCAAGGGCTTGAAGAGGCAGATTGCGTTCAAAGGGTAGATCACCACTCTTCGGCTTTAACGTCTCATCTATCATCTAGATTATCTAGATTTTGTGGCCTTGGTCTGTGTAATGGGAAAGATTTTTATGGAGGAAGTGGAAGGTTATCAGTTGGACTCATACATTTCCTCCTAAGTCCTAGTTGGCTTGTTGGATGTCGGGATGCCCAAAGCTGAAGCTAGGGTAATTATGTAGAGGTTGTTCAAGAAGGACATGTTGGTTGGTCTTGACAAGGCCTTAGCTGCTACATGTTCGGGGAAGGGAATTTTGTGGCCAAAGGACCTGCATTCGCTAAATGATCTAGAGGCATTGGTAAATTACTATTCTTTTTTGCTGGATGTGATTGGGTTCGATCTACAAGAGCATAGGAAGTTGGTGAGTGCTAGGGCGGATTTTTTGAGAAAGAAATTTTGGTTGGTTCAGGTTGTGGACTTGGCTTGGATGCAAGAATTGTGTGTATTTTCTTAGCAGTATGTTTGGTGAATTAGGTCAGGGTTGGGTATTGGTGTTCAAAGTAGCTTCCTAGGAAATGAATTTTGTGGGTGTTTTGATATAGCATGTAGTTCCGGCTTTGTTTAAATCTATGTTTAATTTCCTTGGTCTATAGTCATGCATAGGATTTTCCTAGAGAAAGGCTTTTTGATGTATTTTGGATGGCATAATGTCAATGGTCACCAACAATCTCAACTATATCTTTTCATATCAGAAAACTTTTCCTTTAATCTTGATCAAATAAGTATATATAAGATATACCATATAATTAAATATCACAAACAAATATTTTAAATAAAAAAAAATAAATTAAACCAAAAATGAAATGCAATCACCAAAGGCAAAATCAATTCATACTTTTTCAATTACTAAAACTACAAAACATGTATTAAAAAATTTATTATTTATCTAAGTATATTTTGCATTTATTGAATAATAATATTATTAAAATATATATATTATTAAAAATTTATTATTTTATATATAATATATTAAACAATTATTAAAATTGTAAAAAAAAAAGATTAAAATGTCTAAATATAGGTATAATTATGAACTGCTTTAACTATTTAGGATCTTCATTTAAGAGTGTCTTCATAGCAATAATAATAATAATAATAACAATGTTGACAATTATTAAGGTGGCTATTAGAAAAATATTAACATGAAATTGGTGAATTCATGAATAGTCATGAAGGAATTTAATGGGAAATTGTATAATTTAATATGATGTACTAAAACCAGCCAAACATTAAAAGAAACTTTCCACCAAATAAATAGACACAAAGAAATAGCGGGCGAAAAAAAATGTTTTTGCATACATTTTTTCCACGTTGTTATTTTCCTTCACAAGAGGGTTAAACAAAGGAGACCCATAGCCATTTCATAATAACCATGAAGTTTTCGTATTTAAAAATCAAACATGGAGAACACAAAGAAAAAATACCACGAGAAAATTAAAGGCCGCGATCACTTTGATTGTCTTGCATGATCTATTGAAGATACTAAGTTGTTGATTAAACATTTTAAGTTTGTCATCTTCACATTAGATATGCCTTTGGCATCAAATATATGTTAAATTGAAAAAAGAGAGGGTTTTGTATATTTTGAAATGTGAATTTACTTGATATGTTATAATAGAAGTTTGAAAGTTAGACTTAAGGTTGTATTAGAGATCTAAAGATTAAACCAATTAAATTCTAAGTTTTATCATATTCAGGATGGAATAATTTGTAAGGATAATATTCAAAAAATATGATTATATTTGGAATCTATAATTTAACTATGGAAGTTTGTAATTCTATTCAAAGTAGATGAGAATATTTATAACAAATTCTTGCAATTTTCATGTTATGTCTTGGCTTACTTTAGCATTTGTGGCCTTTAATATGTTTTAGGCTCATTTTGGCTCTTGCTTTATCTATTCTATGTCATTGGTGTTAATTTTATTTTTATGTTCTTATTTCTCTTCACTATTTTTGTGCAAGATAATCATTTTTCTATATTTTTGGTATCTTTTCTTGGTGACTTTGACTTTCAAAAAAGCTAATTTTCCTAGACATTATTGTCACACACTATAATTTTTTAACGTCCAATGCTCAATGTCCAATCTAAATAAATACACCCATTGCATAAAACACTCATGTAGGACATGCATGACATAAATATATCCAAGAAAATATAATGCATCACATACACATATCATAAAAACATCACATTTAAGATACCATAAATGCATACATAAACATCATAAACCATGATATAATTGCCATCAAAATCACCATATATATCATCATAATGAGAACATGGTACAATGTGTGGCCAAATGAAAGCCAATATTGACTTTATCTAGCCTTCTGGATACCATAGAGTAGCCAAAAAAGTTGTTACCATTACCAAAATAATGCAATCACCTAGATTTCAAAAGCAAGTGTAAACCTTAGAGGCTACAATTTTCTCATTAACCTATTTTTATTCTCTATGTCATTCAAGGATAAAAGATAAGAGAATACTACATAGAAGAAAAAATTATATATAAGCTAGAATGAAAATTTGAATCACTAGAAACGAAGGAAATTATCCTAGCACAAAATTTCTTATGCAATGTTAGAAACTACATAATAGATGTTAGCCTAGAAATTAGTGAAAGTGATGAAATTTATAAAATATTAAATAGAGACAAAAAAGAAATCAAAATAGCATAACAAAGTTAGCTTCACAAGAGAGATGATGCAAAAATTAAGAATTGTTTCATTCAATAATTTTTGAGGAAGGAAAGAGTTACAATATATAGCCTCAAAAATTGAATTATAATGAGGATGAGGATGAGGTAAAAAGAAAAATAATAAGGGATTTATTTAACTAAGCTTCCAAATATGTGGGGATAAGAAAATAAAAAAAGAATACCATAAAAGGAGATTTTGTGAAACATTTTATTCTATCATACCTAAGTAAAACTAAATTACATGTGTACACTTAATAAATAAGTGTAATATCACACTTAGGATAAATGTATCTAAAGTGAAAAAGTATTACAAAAACCACTTTTTAATATTAAAATTTCTAAAATATATCTAAAACCATGATAAAGGTCATTGGCCACCATATAGGAGAGAATATAAAGAACCTATACGAAAAACTTGACCAAAAAATACAAACCCTAGAATAAAACATAAAAAGGGTTGCCACCATACTCAAAGAAATATTCAAATTAAAAATTTAGTTCCCACATTATCTGTTGTGAGAAATAATAGTGCTATCAACCTAGCCCATGATCAACCCTATATGTAGTAATTTTCAAAATGAAACCCCAATTTGCAACATCAAGGGGAGCCAAGATAGAAAGACTTTTGAGAAAAAATATCATATGTCTCACTTTAGATTCATAAAATAAATTTACATATTATTAGTTATGATTTGTGAAAATATTGTCCAAGGACCACCAAAAATTCCATTTTCTAATATTAGAGGCCCACCTATCTAAAGTAACTATCTAGGAGTTTTCATAGCTAGAGTTTCATCAAGCCTTCCCAAAAGGTTCTTTTTGGAGATAATAATAACCAACTTCTTTATTATATCAATATCCTTTCCAACATATAGAAGAACCCAAATGAGCATGAATGAAATGTTTGTATTTACTATGGTATGATGCTCTACATGTAAGAATTCATTCCATAAAACACATTAAAAAATGAAGGTAACTAAACCAAAATTGGGCTTAATTATTCTACTTAAACAATTGTTAGATACCACACAGGGAAATGAATTTTTCATTTTTATATCTAGGTTAGGTAAAACAATTTTTCCATGATAATAGAGAAAAGGAGATTTCAAGGATGGTCTACAATGAAAAAATGAAAGGAAATATAAATTACTTTTGGAGCCTTCGCACAAATAGACCCCTTGCTAATAAACCAATAAAGCATGATTAATATGATAAATTCCATAAACACTCACGCATATATTCCACCAAAAATTACAAATGGAAGACAATTAATTGATTGTAACCTTTCTTTGTAGAGATTAGTGTATCCATCCAAATGATGATTTGGATTGATGAGAAATGGGAGTAGAGATGTGGCAATGAATTATGATTTTAGCCTAGTGATTCACATAGACATTCCATATTAGTTGCCTTCAAATGGCTTGAAGGCTTGGAAAGCAAGACTCATTGTAAATATTGATTTTATCTCTTCATCTATTATGAGATGGGCAAGAGAGTCTACTTCTAAGTTAGCTTCATTAAAGACATTATATAGTGAAATATTTCATCTTGTTGAGAAGGGAGGTGATTTTCAAGATGTCATTAGTTTTCTAATTTAGAGTATGCTCTTTTTGAATTGTATTGATAATTATAATTGAATCTCCTTGAATTTTTATATTTCAAATTCATTCTTTGATGCAAATTGAATAAAATAAATAAATAGTGAGTGTCATCTCCATTGTTATGTCAAATAGTCAAGTTTCCTTAGTCACAATAGAGATGAAATAGCCACTATAATATTTATAATTGTACCCAACACCAAAAGGACTAAGATTTCATTTAGAAGCACCATCAAAATTTTAGTTTAATCCATCCCTCTAATAAAGGTTACCACCTAACGTGGGCCCTTTGAAGGAAATAAGACTTTAAGTCTTCCTACCCCTTGAATGAAGTACTTAAGATTTATTTTATTATTGAATGTCATCACTAATATTATGTTTATTATTAGATATTTAAATATTAATATTTTGAAATATAATAATATATTTGAATCTATTGAATGACTTTCTAATTGTTAAGAGGTTGTAAAATTTAATAGTATTCAATCATGTTATAAAGAAAAGATTAAAAACAAAAACACAACCATTTCATATAATAAGTTAAAGCATTGCAAGGTTAAACTTTTTTACTATTTGAAAAGGTTAAAAATATTGTATATCTTGAACTATTTGGTTTTATCTTAGATTTATGTTGATTATGTTAGTTTTCATTTAATTAGTAGTATATCAATCACATGAATTCACATGAGAGTTGGTAAACTCTTTGAACTAATTTGATTTTTCTCCAACACATTCTTAAAAATGAAACATTGATACAACAATTTATTTATATTTCCAAATTATAACTTATTAACTCTCATTTTAATATAATTTCAAATTGATTTTTCTCATACACAACTAGAAATCACCTAAAAATAAAAAATATTTTCAGCTATAATGCCCTTGAATACCTTCAATACTTTCAAAAATTTCACACATACATACATACATACATGCATGCATGCATACATACATACATATCCCAGTTTCTAAGGGATTTTGAAAACATAATTTGTTTGTTAAAAATATTTAAGCAATACAGTTCGTATCTCCATAATCCCCGAACTGAGTCTTTGATTTCCGTGTTAAACGTATTGACGGGTTTACGAAACAGTCAAGATTTACGGCCGAAAACACAGATTCCATACAGAAAAGAAAAGGATCGGGCCCACTGAGCGTTGTCGGTGGCCATTTGACCGTATTTATTAATTCATTGAAATTCAAATACAACATGATTTTGAATTTCATTAAATTTATCAATACGGTCAAATTTAACCCCTGCATAGACGTTGCCCTGAGCATGACAGCCAATATTTGACTTTGCCTTCCAATTTGCCGAGAACACCTGGCAAATTTTAATGGTCGAGTCTTTGGCTTTGGATCTATTTTACAGGGGCAGCAAGTGGTATAAGCGTCCCAGGCCTCCGTTATTACCACAATTCCTTGGCTTTGTAGAGAAAATCCAACACCCGGCTCTCTCTGTTATTTCGTGTGTGGAAACGTATGGATTCCACAGAGATGGAAGTCCCGTCGTATTTCTTGTGCCCGATATCGATGTAGCTGATGACAGACCCTGTCACGCTCTGCACCGGTGCGACCTACGACAGGCAGAGCATTGAGAAGTGGATGTTTACACTGGGGAACAACACCTGCCCTCTCACAAAACAATCCCTTGACAACACCGAGCTCACACCCAACCACACACTGCGGCGCCTCCTCCAACAGTGGTGCGTCCTCAACTCCTCCACGGGCGTCCGCCGGATCTCGACGCCCCGGCCGCCACTCGACTCAGATCGCCTCAAAAACTTACTGCTAGACATTGAGTCATTTCAAGTGCAGGCGTTGAAGAAGCTCAGATCTGTGGCCGGTGAGAGCGAGAGCAACAGGCGGTTCATTGCTTCCTCTGCCGCACCGGCTGCCCTAATCTCTGTCCTTGAAAGTTATTCCGCAGAAAGGTATGATGAGGGTTGCTGCTACGAAGTTGCGGCGGCCTGCGAGGAGGCCTTGGGAATTCTTTATTCTCTTCCATTGCTGGACGAGACGCTCGATTTGGTCGCCACAAGTAAGTGCCTGGCTTCCCTGGCCTCCATTCTTAAGAGAGGTACCTCCAACGCACGGTTTCATGCCGCCATTCTCTTACAGAAGCTTTCAAGGAAAGGCCTGGAGCGGCTTGTTATGAACGCCAATGGTGAGTTAATGGAAGGGCTGCTGGAGCTGTTGACGGAGGAGGTGTGCCACCAGGCTACCATGGCCGCCCTTGAAATGCTGACTGCAATCACTTCCAACAGCCCATGCAGTAGAATGAATGCCATCGAGGCAGGGGCAGTGTCCGTGTTGATCGAATCTCTTCCTGATCAGACACCCGAGGAAAAAAGCAGCTGCGAGAGGATGTTATATCTTCTCGACGTGTTGTGCGGATGTGCAGAAGGCAGGGCTGCCGTGGCTGACCACGCGATGGGTGTCCCTGCAGTCTCTAAGAAAATAATGGCTATAAAACAGGTCTAAAACATCATAAAAATCACTGTAACAGTTGCTGCAAATAAGATAAAACAGGGAAAAACAGAGCATAACCAGAAATATGTATTTGAAAAAACAATAATATATTAATCAGACTTGCTTACAGCCATCCAATGCTTTCTAACATGCCTTCTAAAAACTGCCCTGTTTGCTTGTGCACAATACATATTTATAGATGCAATACAAAATCTGGAAACTCCTCTTTTCTAGAATATTCTACATCTTGAATGTTCTACTCAAAATCTGGACTGTTCTATGGAAGACTCTAGAAAGTCTCATCTTCCTAACATCTTTGGATAGTTCTAGACAATCTTAACTTCCTAACATCCCCCCTTAAGATTGGATAGAATATTACAAAGATTTTGCAAAAAAGGGGAAAAAAGATACAAAGGAGAGGGGAACATTATAACACTATCCCCCCTTAATGTTCACCTTTCGAATCTAAATTTTTTCCTTTCCTGCGTCTTTTGCTGCTCTATATTTTTCTCCACAAGAAGACAATGACGTAGTAGTTTTCTTTTTGCTGCTCCATGTAATTGGACTTAACCCAAGATGAAAATCATAGCCTCCAACAGATTTTTGATCATTTATATCACCACCCTAGTCTAAACCATATTCTTCTTTCATAGCTCGGTCCCATTTATTCTTCCCTCTAGCTTGCTCATATGAAATTGGGTCATCAATCTGTAATACTTTGGCCATAAAAGAACTACCATTCCTTTCTTGAAGTTTTGATTCTTGCCCATATATATCTTTAACACTCCTTGTCTTTTGTTTAGCTGAAAAGTCTTCTTCTTCATCGTCACTACCTACAGAAAATGTCTGATTACAAGCATTAGTTGTTTCATTTTCAATAGTATTTTCATCATTTGTAGAAGTGTACAACTCATCCTCATCAATGTAGTCTCCATTTCTTTCTAAAATATCTAAAAAATGAGAAGCATTTGTTGTTGTAGAGTGAGAGGAAGTGGTTGTAAGTTGTGAATACTCATCAAACTTCACATCTCTACTAACAAAGACTTTGTTCGTTGTCAAATCATATAACCTGTAAGCCTTTGATTCTTCACTATAACCCATAAACAAACACTTATGACTCTTTGGTTTTAACTTTTCCCTTTTTTCATCAGGAATGTGTGCCCAAGCAATACACCCAAAAACTTTAAAATATCCAATTTGTAAGGTTTCTTACCACTCCATGCTTCTTCAGGAGTAACATATTTGAGGGCTTTAGTAGGAATTCTATTCACAATATGTGCAGCACAAGAGACAGCCAAACCCCAAAATTTATTATCCAAACTTTTAAAATACAACATACAATGAGCCATCTCTAAAAGAGTTCTATTCATTCGTTCAGCCACTCCATTTTGTTGAGGGGTATATGAAGTTGTTCTTTGCACTTTAATACCACAACTTTCACAAAATGATTCAAATGCATAATTACAATATTCACCCCCACTATCCATCCTTAAGCATTTAATTCTTTTCCCACTTTGATTTTCAACTAATGCCTTAAACTTTTGAAAAACTTCAAATACTTCATTTTTTATTTCAAGAAAATAAACCCATACTTTTTTGTTGTAATCATCAATAAAAGTGAGAAGGTACCTGGCACTTGAAAGTGAAGGATAGATTGGTTCACATAAATCACTATGAATGAGTTGTAGTGGATGATTAGCTCTCCATGCTTCACTTGAATCAAAAGGATCTCGATGATGTTTCCCTAATACACAGCCTTCACACACACCTTCACAAGCTAAAATTTTTGTTAATCCTCTAACCATATCCATTCTAACCATATCTTGTAATTTTCTATAATTTATATGTCCAAGTCTAGCATGCCAAATTTTTGACATATAATCAGTCTGAGCAATAAAAGCATGAGAGAGTGTGTATTTATCATCAACAAACCCCACAAATTTAAATGAACTCTCTTCATGATCAACTCTACCAATAGCAATTATATTGCTTGGGTCTTTTCTATCTCTAACAATAACTTGATCAACATTGACAACAAACTCATATCCAGCCTGAACAATTTTATTTACCCCTTATCCTTTTACCAATAAAATATTTTTCAAAGTCCCATTTGTCACATTAGCAGTCCCCGTTCCTAAAACTGGAAGCTTCATTTTATTACCAATAGTTATTTCTTGATCTAAATTCATTTCTTCATTAAAATCAACAAATAAAGATCTATCTCCAGTCATGTGATAAGATGCTCTTGAATCTAGAATCCATTCTTTATTAAAATCTGAAGCAAAATAACTCCTTTTAACAGTGGATTTACCTTTTCCTTGTTTTTGAATGGACACAGCCAGAAAGCTATTTTTATCCATCTTGCCATCATTAAACCTTTCTTGCTTATATTGTTTCCTTTCATTGTCCCTCTTCTTCAAACAAAATTTCTCAATGTGATTCTTACCTCCACAGTACTTGCAAATAATGGTTTTTCTTCCAACTTGCCTTTCTGCACCATCATTTCTAGAAAAGTGGTTAGAGCCATCATCACTTCTAGACTTATTTTTCCAATTCTTTTTTTCATCAAAATTTCTAGAAAATTTACTTTTAGTTGTATATGCATGATTCTTTTTAATATATCCTTCTTTAATAAGTTGAACTTCTTTATCTAAAACTGACTTACAAAATTGATCAAAAGTCTGTTGGGGGGTATTGGGATTTAGTTGAAGAACTCTTTTCCTTGATTCCTTAAATACCTTATATGGCTAGGGAAGCTTACTTTCAACCATTGCAATCAACTGAAAATCTTTTTTTGCATATTCAGCACCTACTTTTTTTAGCTGAGCATTTAAAAAAGTAACTTCATTGAAGTAATCAGACATTTTTTCAAAATTAGATGGATCTAAATTCATCAATTTTTCTTCTATACTAAACATGCTAGCAATTTCTGCATCTTTATAATCATTTTCTAAATTCTCCCACAGCTCTATTGCATTATTAACATCAACAAATCTTCTATTCAAATTCTGGCTTAAAGCTTTACCAATAATACCTCTAGTTTGTTCCAACTTGCATTTTCACAACTCCTTTTCTCTATCAGTTTGGGGTTCTCCAATTTCCTTATTCACTATCCTCCATAGAGTCTTTTCTCTCAAAGCATTCTTGACTGCAATCTTCCAATCTACAAAACCACTTCCATCAAAAATAGGCAAAACTTCATTTAAAGAGCCCATGTTAGCAAAAAATTAGCCTTCAAACAAATATTACTCTAGCAATATAACAGCCTTGCAACCAAATATCACTCCAATAATATATCAGCCCTGCAAATAAACCACTTCCAACAATATATTTTCCTATAGCAAATCCCTCTAGCAATATTTCTACCTGAACCTCTAGATGAATCTCCAGCTGAATCTAGCTAAATCTAGCTTTGATACCATGTAAAAACAGGTCCAAAACACTATAAAAATCACTATAACAGTTGCTGCAAATAAGATAAAACAGGGCAAAATAGATCATAACCAGAAATATGTATTTGAAAAAACAATAATATATTAATCAGACTTGCTTACAGCCATCCAATACTTTCTAACATGCCTTCTAAAAACTGCCCTGTTTGCTTGTGCACAATACATATTTATAGATGCAATACAAAATCTGGAAACTCCTCTTTTCTAGAATATTCTACATCTTGAATAAATGTATCAAATCAATCGTCGGTATGGAAGACTTAGAAAGTCCTTAATCTTCCTAACATCTTTGGATTAAATTTAGACAATCTAACTTCCTAACATAAGAACCGTCCATGTTCTAAATCGGTTGTAGAGCCTACAAGTGCATGCCTCACACTTCAACCATTGTTTAATGGTATTAGCAAATTAGTCTTATATAACACACACTTCTAAAACTCAAATTTAAACTCTACTTTTCATGTTTCAAGTATTATTCAGTTAATGGTACCTTGCTTATCGAGCATTTTCCGCCTGAATTTTACTTCAGCTTGCAATTCTACTTTCTGGATTGGACCATCTTTCAATGAGAGGCATTTAGATCGCCACGCTGCATCGAATCCAGTCCCCCAAGATTGTTGTAAGAGGAATTGTTCTAAGAGATATTAACTATTTTATCACTTAGACACGAACAAGGTTCAAGGGAAAGATTATCGATGTCGTAATAAAGCTCATGTAGCTTTCTCCACCATCATCTATACTAACACTAATGTTCGAAGGCATATATCTATTAGTTTGAGCACATAGTAATTGATACTATTTAAATGTTGGAGTATGGTGTTGGAAACTAACTCAACTGCCACATTTACTCCCTCCAGAGTATTTTTCTAGCAATCACTTTTCTTCGCGTATAGATTGCTTTCTTTTGATTTGAATTTGCAACCCAAACCTATAGATTTTTGTTGGTTGTTAAATCAGCACTTATTTGTAATCAATGTTTTTTGCTTCCCCTCCAATTTTGGTTGGGCTCTTACGTAGCTTCTGGAAGAAGCTTTGTATTGTTTTTCGTATGGGTGAAGTAAAAGACAAGAAGATAGAATAGTAGTATGTAATTTTTTTTGTATGAAGTCTATGAATAGAAAATAAGGGAGTTGGTGTTTTATTTTCTGATGAACATATCAAGAGCTCAAGCTCTGTAAATCTGTTATATCTTTATGATTTCTTGAATGAATGAACAAGCACAAGCTTTAATCTATTTTGGGTATTTTATTTCTGTTAAGATTGCATTTGCATTCCCATGTTTATCTCTTGTCTCTACCTCTAATCAAGCACGTGGTATCAGAGCCAAAGGTTGCTCAAAGAAATTTTTAAGCAAAACTGAAGGTATCATCTTTAAGAAAATCTTTTAGAGGAGGTTTTCAAGGAGCTAAGGTATACATAGTGAACAATGGCAGCAAGCACAAGCTTGACAAACCCACAGATTCCACAATTTAATGGCAAGAACTATGATTATTGGGAAATCACCATGAGGGCACTGTTTTCCTCACAAGATTTATGGGAATTAGTAGAGAATGGTTTTCCAGAACCAGCTGATGCACCAACATATAATGCATTGACTCAAGCAGAGAAGGATTTATTGAAAGAGAATAGGAAGAAGGATTCAAAAGCCCATTTCTTCATCCTCCAAGGAGTGCATGAGAGCATTTTCCCAAGGATTTCAGGAGCAAAAAGTTCCAAACAAGTATGGGATATACTTCAAATAGCATATCAAGGTATGGAAAAAGTTAGGACAGCTAAATTACAAATACTGAGAAGGGAGTTTGAAACAATGTACATAAAGGATAATGAAATAGTAGATTCATTCTTTACCCAAATCATTGGACTGGTAAATCAGATTAGATCGCATGGTGAGACACTTGAAGATAGGAGGGTTGTTGAAAAGATTTTAAGGAGTTTACCCACAAGGTTTGAAACCATTGTTGTGACTATAGAGGAAACAAAGGACCTCTCTCAATTTTCAGTTGATGAGCTCCATCCATCTCTTATTTCACATGAACATAGGTAGAGCAGGTCAACAAGTACATCTATGGAGCATGCATTCAATTCACAAGTTACAATCAGCCATGGTAGAGGCAAAGGAAAAACAAATTTCAGAGGTAGAGGAAGAAGTTCTCATAGAGGTGGAAGAAGCAGCCCATCAAGCTCGAATGGAAGAGGTAGCAGCTATAACCCAACTCAAAATCAACCTCAAGGCCAAAGGTATAATAAATCTCAAGTCCAATGTCACTATTGCAGAAAGTATGGACATTATTTGAGTGAATGTAGAAAGAAACAATATGACTCTAGACAGCAAAATGCAAATTTCACAAAAGAAAACCAAAATAAAAAACTAGAACAAAGCACTATGTTTTTGGCTTGCAATGTTGCACAAGCAAATGATAAAGATGTATGGTTTTTAGACTCGGGTTGTAGCAATCATATGACAAGGAATTTGGAAATTTTTTCTAGTTTTGATGAGAGTGTAAAATCAGATGTAACATTGGGAAATGACAACAAAGTAGAAGTCAAAGAAAAAGGGAACATCAATATTCTAACCAAGAAGGGGGAGAAGAAATATATAACTGATGTTTATTTTGTTCTCGATTTAAGACACAATTTAATGAGCATTGGACAGCTTGTTCAAAAAGGGTATAGAGTATTTTTCAAAAATGTAGAGTGCACAATTTTAGACAAACTTCCTAGCAATCAGCTCATTTCCAAGGTTCAAATAACCAATAATAGGATGTTTCCCCTAAGGATAAAATCAGATTTGAGTGTAGATTATGCTCAAGCACATCACTCAATGTCTCCACAAGTGGGTAAAGAGAAAACTACAATAGTCACTCAAGTGATTTTTCAAGCAGAAATTAAAGATGAAAACTGGCTTTGGCATCTAAGATTTGGGCAGTTAAACTTTGCAGCACTAAATTTGCTTCATAGGAAAAGCATGGTCAAGGGATTGCCTCTAATAGAGAAACCGGAAAATTTTTGTGAATGGTGCATTTTAGGAAAGCAACATAGAGAATATTTTCCAATAGGTATGTCAATAAGAGCCAAGGCACCTTTGGAGATCATTCATTCAGATTTGTGAGGGCCAATGCAAACACCTTCAATAGGTGGTAGTTTCTATTTTTTGACATTCATTGATGATTACTAAAGAAAAACATGGGTTTACTTTCTTAAGCATAAGAGTGAGGTGTTTCAATATTTTTGTCAATTCAAAGCTCTTGTTGAAAAACAAAGTGGTCATTACATCAAAGCATTGAGAACAGATCGAGGTGGCGAATACATCTCAAATAATCTTCTAAGATTTTGCAAGCAACATGGAATTCACAAGAAATTCACAACTAGATACACACCTCAACAAAATGGGGTAGCTGAAAGGAAAAATAGGACAATCATGGAAATGGCTAGAAGCATATTGAAAGCCAAACATTTGTCAAATGAATATTGGGTTGAAGCTATATCATGTGCAACCTATATAATGAATAGATGTCCAATAAGAAGTGTCAAGAATATGATTCTAGAAGAAGCATGGAGTGGAAGAAAACACAATGTTGCTCATATGAGAGTGTTTGGACGTGTTGCATACGCACATGTACTGGATGAATTGAGGAGAAAATTAGACAACAAAGGAGAAAAATGTATATTTGTGGGATATAGTGATGAATCAAAGGCTTACAAGTTGTATAACCCAATCAGAAAAAAACTATAATTAGCAGAGATGTGCCATTTATAGAAGAGGAAGCATGGGATGGAAGTATAGAGAAAACAATCAACATATTACCAAGCATACCACAAGAAGATAATGAAGTTTTCGTACCAACTAATGCTCCATCAAATGTGACTCCTTCCACACCCATTCAAGTTCAACCATGTGGTCCACAAGTGACGCCATCATCAAATGTAAGAGCAGCAATAAGAGGACAGCAAACACCATCTACAATAGGGATTTCAAGTGCAGGACTAGCAAGTCCACATTCAACAAGTTCAAATGGCATGTCAAACCCCACACTAGCAAGCTTAAGGAGACATAAAATTAGAAGTTTAAGAGACAGTTATGAGTATAATGAAGGTGAAAATAATGCAAGTCAGCCCTCTCTTTTTGCTTTATATTTACTTGTTGAAGATCCAGTTCATTTTGAAGATGCTATTAAAGAAGAAAAATGGGTGCATGCAATGGATGAAGAAATAGATGCTATTGAAAAGAATCAAACAATGGAGTTACTGAATCTTCCACAAGGAAAAGAAGGGATAGGAGTGAAGTGGGTTTACAAGACAAAATTGAATGCAAATTGTGATGTTCAAAGACACAAGGTAAGGCTTGTAGCAAAAGGTTATTCACAACAACCCGGGATAGACTACAATGAGACATTTGCACTGGTAGCCCGTCTAGACAATGTGAGAACAATACTAGCCATAGCAGCTCAAAACAAGTGGGCAGTATATCAAATGAATGTGAAATCAACTTTTTAAAATGGCATATTAGAAGAAGAGGTCTATGTGGAGTAGCCACTTGGGTATGAGATTTTGGGACATGAAAACAAGGTTTACAAACTCAAGAAGGCACTCTATGGACTTAAACAAGTTCCGAGGGCATGGTATAGTAGAATTGATTCTTACCTTTTGAAAAAAGGCTTCAATAGGTGCAGCAGTGAGCCTACATTGTATACCAACATGAATGAGCAAGGTGAGATCATAATTGTATGCTTATATGTTGATGACTTGATATTTACTTGTGATTTATCAATTGACATGTTCAAATCAGCTATGAAGAAAGAATTTGAGATGACTGATTTGGGTTTAATGAAGTATTTTCTTGGCATTGAAGTAAGTCAAACTGAGAAAGGTATATTCATCTCACAATCTAAGTATGCAAATGATATCTTGAAGAGGTTTAATATGATGAATTGCAAATCAGCCCCAACACCAATAGTGACAGGTTTGAAATTGAGAAAAGATGACAAAGGAGCAAATGTAAATCCAACCTTGTACAAAAAACTTGTTGGTAGTCTTATGTATTTAACAGCCACAAGACTGGATATAATGTTTGGAGTTAGTCTCATTTCAAGGTTCATGGAATCTCCAAAATTTTCTCATTGGCAAGCTGGAAAAAGAATTTTGAAATATATTAGTGGAACAAGGAACTATGGAATTATTTACTCAAAGACAAGTGATTTAAAGTTGATAGGATACACTGACAATGATTGTGTAGGAAGTATAGATGATAGGAAGAGCACTTCCGGTTATGTTTTTCACTTTGGATCAGGTGTAGTATCTTGGGCATCAAAGAAACAACCAATAGTCACTCTTTCATCAGCTGAAGCAAAGTATGTAGCAGCTACAGGGGCAGCGTGTCAAGCGGTATGGATGAGAAGAATGCTAAAAGAATTGAGGTATGGACAAGAAGAGGCAACAAAGATATATTGTGACAACAACTCAGCCATAGCACTATCTAAGAACCCGATCTTTCATAAAAGGAGCAAGCATATAGATACAAGGTATCATTTCATCAGGGAGTTGATCAACAATGGAGAAATCATTTTGGAACATTGCAGGTCAAAGGATCAATTTGCAGACATCTTCACCAAGGCATTGGGAAAAGAAAGTTTTGTGCATCAACGAATCAATTTGAGCATAGTAGATGGTAGTTGTGATTAAGGGGGAGTGTTGGAAACTAATCCCAACTGCTGCATTTACTCTTCCTCCGTATATTTTTTCCAACAATCATTTCTCTTTTCTTGTGTATAGGATTGCTTTTGATTTGAATTAATGACAAATCTAAACCTACAGATTTTTGCTTGCTAGCTATTAAATCAACATTTATTTTTTGTAATCAATGTTTTTGTTTTCCCTCCAATTTTGGCTGGGCTCTTACATAGCTTCTAGAAGAAGCTTTGTATTGTTTTTTTTTGTATGGGTAAGAAAAAGTAAAAGACAAGAAGATAGAACAACAATATGTAATATTTCTGTATGAAGGCTATGAATAGAAAACAGGGGAGTTGGTGTTTTAGTTTCTAATGAACATATCAAGAGCTCAAGCTCTATGAATCTATTATATCTTTATGATTTCTTGAATGAATGACCAAGCACAAGCTTTAATCTATTTTGGGTATTTTATCTCTGTTAAGATTGCATCTGCATTCCCCTGTTTATCTCTTGTCTCTCGGGCCAATCCAAGATGGCACCATGGTTCCATTCCCTATAGCCATTAATCCCATTTACCCACCTACATGTGTGTATTCTCAGTCAATTATGTTAAGGAGATATTCTTCACTAAATTCTATTCGATTAATAGATAATAAAGAGTATAAGGAGATAAAGATCTCAGGCACATGAAACTAATACATTCGTGCATGTTTCAAGATTATCTATACTAAAGTTTGATAAATCTGGAGACGCAATGGACTGATCCAACTAAGACTTAGAACTGAGCAATATAGGCT
>VDFB02100562.1:0-13548 GCA_007258455.2 Sequoia sempervirens | reverse complement strand
CAAGTATTACCTAAATTTAACCAACGCGTGCGTGATGGCCAACATTTCCTTATCATAGATGGAGAACTTCCTTTCCAACTATGAGCTTCCAACTTTCAAAGGCAATCGGGTGCTTGTTATGCATGAGCACTACTCCAATTCCTTCTCTCGATGCATCACATTCCAATGTGAAAGGAAGAGTGAAATCTGAAATTGTTAACACAAGACACGAGCTCATTACCTTCTTTTAGTCTATCAAATGCTCATTGTGCATCTTCAGTCCTCACAAAAGCTCCCTTCTTTGTTAGGTCAATTAAAGGTGTGGTTAGTTGATAGAAACCCTTAACAAATCGTCTATAGTAGCTACAAAAGCTAAAGAATCCTTGTAGTTGTGTCAAGGTCCTTGAGGGAGGCCAGTCCCAAATTGATTTGATCTTCTCCATATCCCCTATACTCCCTTTGCATTGATGATGTGACCTAGATACAAGATCTTTGTCATAGCGAACTCACACTTTGACTCCTTGGCAAAGAGCATTTGTGCTTCCAAGATTCCCAAAACTTCATCAATGTGTTGAATGTGCTCCTCCCATGTTTTGTTGTAGATCAAAATGTCACCAAAGAAAACAAAGATGAACATTCTTAATTGCTTGCAAAAAACCTGATTCAAGCACGAATAGAAAGTTGTTGGAGCATTTGTCAATCAAAACGGCATGACTTGAAACTCATAGTGCCCATGGTGACATTGAAAATCCACCTTGTGAATACCCTCCTCTCACACTTTGATCTAATGGTAACCCAATCTAAGATCTATTTTTGAGAACTAGACTACTCTATGAAGCTCATCTACCAATTCATTGATCCTTGGAGTAGGGTTTCAATTCTCGATAGTCTTTTTGTTTGGTGCTATGTAATCAATACACATTTGTATTGTGTCATCTTTCTTCTTCACCAAGACCATGGAGGAAGAAAAGGGACTTGAGTTAGGTCTAATGTGCCCCATTTCTAGCAATTCCTTAATGGCCTTTACAATTTCCTCATTATGTCTCCTAGGGTGGCAGTAGGGAGTAGTGATGACGATTTTAGCGCCCTCCTCCAACTCAATGATGTGTTGAAAGCCTCTGTTTGGCAATCTCCCTATAGGAATGATATTGAATACTATACTATGCTTGTCCAAGATGCTCTGTACATCCACATGATATGCCTTTTTTCCTTTGTTAGGTTTTGTTACAGTCACCAAACACTAAGTTGCCCATGTGGCTTTCCCATGACATAAAATCCTCTCTATTCTCTTAGATGATACCACCCTTGGCGCTTTATTTGTCATTCCCCATAGTACCACTTCTTTTCCCTTCGACTGAAACTTTGGTTCCATGGTTTGTTAGTTCTGTGTGATCTCTCCTAATGAGTGCAACCACTAGATACCTAGGACCATATACATGTCTCCTATACTGAACACAAACAAGTCATCCTTCATATTGTATCCTCCAAGATTAAGATCCAACTGGAAAATCTTCCTATTGCATTGGATGGGGAAACCGTCAACCACCATAATGCTAAATCCTTTAAAATCCTCTATCTTGAGGCCTTGCTTGGCCACTAGTCCCTCCTCAATTAAGTTATGAGTGGCTTCAATGTCGATGAGTATAGTCACCCTTTGACCTCATAGGACCCCACAAATGCAAAAGGGGTTGTACCTTGGAGTACCAAAGAGTGTGGCAAGAGTGTGTTCCAAGATTACCTCTTCCTCTATTGGTTAGTCTTCTTCTCCCATCTCCTATTTGGCTTCTTCTTCACTCTATGGTTTGGGTTCCTTAGATCTTGGTTTATCATCAAACCTTACCTCAATGTAATGCACTTGTCCTTTCCCAAGACATCTATGTCCAAGTGACAATGGCTCCTTACAGCTAAAGCACAACTTCTTCCTTCTCAATTCATTGCTTGCCTCAATGTTTGGTCTTCATGGAAAACTCTTGGTCTCCTATAAATTTTTGTGAAAGGGCTTCTTTGAAATGAAGGTTTTGGTTTTGAACTTATTCTTCGACATAGAAATCTCCAATGCCAAAGCCCGCTTGACAGCCTCTTGTGGGGTAGGTGGTTCAAACTCATTGACCAACCCCTTAAGAGATTGAATTAACCCTTTGATGAAGAGAATGGTCAATCTTCTCTTTGTGATGTCTAGCACCATAATCAACAACTTTTGAAACTTTATTACATTGTTCTCCACTTAACCACACTATTTAAGCTAAATCAAATATTTGGAATAAACATCAGGACCTTTCAATCAAACTTCTCAATCAAAAGTTTGCAAAATTCATCATACGAGGTGATGGATTTGTGACCCTAAGTGATCAAACTGTGGTACCACCACTCGTGTGTAGTACCCTCCAAATGCAAGGTTTCAAACTTGATTTCTTAATCTTCAGTCATCAGTTTGAGAGACGACTATGTGTCTAGCTTTTGTGAGAGTGTCAACTTCCCCAAAGTTTGTTGCACATCTCTCTAAACTACTTGCGGCCTAGACTCAAGTTTGCAGGAATTATGAGACTTAGTCATGTTCATATAATTGGTGAGTGACATTTCACTTTGGATCTCCTCAAGAAGCACTTTGTATTCCGCATGACAAGTCCTAATATTGTCAAACAATGATTTTTGGGCTTCAAGTTTTGGAGCCTCTACCTCCTTATTCAAAAAGGTAGGTCGAGTTGGCCTTGCAAGTAAAACAAGAAGTCTTTTGTGTGTGGTTCTAAGTGGCATCCATATTATTACCCTTATAAGCACTTGCGATTGAGATTAGTTTTGTTACCAAAATAATCAATTAAAACAATCATAAGCTCATCCTACATAGAAATAGAGAAATAAGATCTCTTTCTAATGATTAAATAAATAATTTCAGCATTACATCTTCTGTGATGAGCCCTGCTAATATAGACTCAAAACCTTTCAATTTCTGCCTTGGGAATTTTGTCAAACACTTGTCATGTAAAGTTGATATATGCTGATATAAACTTTTGATTGCTGTGGTTTTGGTTTTTGGCACTTGACAATGATGTTTGAATGCTCTGATACCATTGTGATGAGCTTTGCTAGCTCACTACTCAAACCCCTATCTTTTTCTTAAGTCTATTTGTGTTTTTTAGTTTTTTTTAGAGAAATTTTGTAGATAGAAGAGAAGGTGCGCATCATATAAAAGCTCATAGAATGAAAACTTGAGCAAATCTAATCAAACTGAAATTGTGGAAGGTATTTAATAAGCTCAACAATGGATTTAGAACATATAAACATACCCGAAAGCCTCCAGTTTATTTAATTAAAAAACGAAGCTAGGGAGCATATCAATGGAGGAGCTGGATTCTGTGTTAGCGAAATTTCTTGTATTTGCAGCTAGGGAACAGTCCAATGGGAATTGCATTTTGGATTCCCACTTGCTTGAGTGATTTGCAAGGTGTCATTGTTTGCCATACTCCAAGTGGCTCGTCTTGCTTGTGCCATGTGTCTTTGAGTTGGTTATGCTTTTTAGGGTTAGGGTTTCTTGAAATAATCTTGGCCATTGATCTCAAATCAATCTGGGCCGTTGCTTTGTGTTGATGCGGTTTTTGTGACCATACCAAACAGCCGAAGAACAAAATAGTTTGGGCTACTCCGTTCTCTCTTGATCAAAGTATTCCATGCGCTAAGATTGCGAGAAAGTTCGCATGTTCAACTCCAAGGTTCCTTTAGTGCGAATAGACCCAGTTTGGTTGATGTGTATTGCTGTGTTCGTACGAGGGGACTTACACAATTGTCCAAATTTCTTGCAGTCAGCAGCTAATGTATGATATTGAAGGGGAATTCTTACGTGTATGATTTGGCAATGTGCTCTCTCTCCTAAAACTAATAAGAAAGTACGGAAAGTAAAAGGGGAAAGGGGGCCTAAGAAATTTATACTCTATTCTAAATGCAAGATATGTGGGGCTTCGTCTCAATAAACTTCAACCGGATTTCACCTAGCCTCCGTCGGACAGCCTCAGTAAAATCGGTGCAATC
Source organism: Sequoia sempervirens (assembly GCA_007258455.2). Taxonomy (NCBI): domain Eukaryota; kingdom Viridiplantae; phylum Streptophyta; class Pinopsida; order Cupressales; family Cupressaceae; genus Sequoia; species Sequoia sempervirens. The sequence goes on along the minus strand of VDFB02100562.1, from coordinate 9,546 downwards.
TTCAAAGGGGATAGCGAAAGGTGTTCAAGTTATAGTTTAACATACGTACACCATCAGAACAACGCATATAAGTATGTAAGCCATAACCGAAGTTAAACACAAGATAATGTCCAGTTGACCACGCAGGGCAGACTTATCATCAACAAGCCGCTAGTGGTATGGAATAAAGTGAAGCTATCTCAATAAAACACCACACACCGAAGTAAGCTACTTGCATGAATCTAATCTACTTGGATACGAAAGGAAGAAGAAACCTTGCTAGCATTTCATGACAAGACTAATTTCATCATCAATGAAAAGATCTATTATCATAAAATGTGTTACACAACAATCTCCTCCAAAGTTTTCAAAGGGAAAACTTTCTTTCTTCTCCAAATTATGCAAAATGCTCTACAATACTACACTATCTAGCTCTCTCAATGTCTACTCTGATTCTAACTGATCTTCTAATATTCTGATTCTAATGAATTACAAATGAGGGGGACTCCCCCCTTTATAGCTAGCCAAGTCCCAAAGGACGGCTAGGGTTACAATCAATAGAGTGGCCAGAATCGTGCCACCTCAGCCCTAACCCTAAAAACTGCCAGAATAGGGAGTGGTACATTAAATGAATCAAAGATTCCCACTCACTCCCAAAATAGCAAATGTAATAAATGCTCCATACTCAGTCTTCTAGAAGATCCTCATCCAAAGAGCTTGTTCCCATTGGCCTTCTCTCCGAACGCCAACTCCGTAACAAATCGCTATAACGCCTCACCAAGGAACTCAATAGGCGGAACACAACTAACCGAAACTCAAACACCGCGGATCGAAAAGTTCGCCTTGTGGCCAAGATTTTCCAAGCAGCCTAAGGAGTCCTCAAGGTGGTTTCGATCAGTGGAGAATGTAGCAAGATTCTCAAAGTCATCCTGTATTAAAACGTCTTAAGATCTCATGGGTTAGCGTGTCCCAGAACCCCTCAAATTATCAAAACTTTATTTTCCATCTCTGGGCTCACCAGCCCAGTAAATAGTGCCCCCGCGCCTCTAACTCCATCTATGATATTGGCCATAGCCTTATGTATCCTGGCTGAATCCGCCTGTGCTGCATCGAAGAAGCCACGCCCTGTGATAGCCGAAGAATACCACCGAGAGAAATCGTATCGGTCATTCGCCTGAATGACACCTCCATCAATCAGCAACTGCAGTGGCACATGCCTCAACACTTCAAGACGCTGGATCACCTTACTCTGATAGATGGAAGCATCGCCCCAAGCATGATCCACCGCATCCATCCGTGTCAAAATAGTAGAAGCCTGCTGAAAGGCAAAGGCAAGGTCTTCCATGAATTTCTCTGTCTCAGTACGAACTCCTGTGACCCATTTGTCTGCCTCCTGTGCCATCCTCCCCAATTCTACCAAGCCGCTGATCGACTCTCTAGGAATATCTGCTGGAGGCTCTATCACTGGTACATCCTGCCCTCGGGAACGAGACAACTGCTGAACATATCCAATTAATGCCTTGTGTTCTCGTTTCAACTTCTTATATTTTCCTTCTTTCTTGAACAACCTATCCTTGAGGGCGAGGAAGGAGTTATCACACTCCTCAACAATCTGAGCACCAGTAGGGCGTCCCAAGTCAAGAGTGGTGACCACATAGTTTTCAGGAGCTGCTTCATTCCGGTCACACTCGACTCGTGGGACAGCAACGTGAAGAGTATGAGAGCCATCCTCATCAGTGGAGATCTTCGAAAACTTTCTTGCCTTCTTCTTCGGTAGAGGAGCACTGATCCGGTTCAAAAACTCTTCCATCTCAACTGCTGGATCAACCTCCTCACTCGGGCTTCTTCGCATTCTATCCCTAAGCCAATCGGGCACCTCGTATAATATATCAAAGGGCTGCTGCTCTTGTGCCTCGACTTCTCTAACCTGTTCCACTTCTTCATTCTGGCGAGGCTCATTGTCCTCGAGTGGCTGAGTGTCTCCTGACACTATATCATCATCATCGCCATCATTCATGGCCGCCTCTAACTCCTGCTGAAACTGAGGGTCAGTAATGGTCCCCTCATCATCCTGCTGATCAATCCTGACATGTACATTGGCACTCTGGCCAATTGACTCCCTCCGTGAGGGCCCACACACCCCCTGAGCCCTGCACTGATTCACTGCGAACCCCCGACAAGAAATAAAGACACCCCTCAGATGCTTGGAGAACGTGGTTCTCAGTGGTACCGCCAATCGTGACCCGGAGGCTCTCGGGCTTAGAATTATTTTTTTCCCCGGCCCCGACCCCGTGGTGATCCGCTTTCCTTCCCGTGGTGGCCCCGGTGGATCTCCCATCATGTTGTGTAAGTCAAAGCAATTGACCTACTTTTCAATCTGTTCACCTTTCTATCAACCCATGCCCTGGTGAATGTCATAACCGGGATGGATAGAGTATCCAAATCTGCGACCTCGGGCTCTGACCAATCAACAGGCGGAAGTGGAGTGTCCCGAACAGCTGCATAGTCCGGATGAACAACATCCATGTCCCTACTAACCCGTCCGAACTGAACTACTCACACTCGACGTAGTAACGGGCAACCCAGAGAACATCCTTTCCTCACTTCAATCTCGGCCCACCGTGACTTCAGTCCTCTATGGTACCTGCGCTGCAAAACTCCACGTAACCCACTGATGTTAAGTGGTGCTGGGTCATAGTGTGGCCGGCCGGGTTTGTATGATATGAGAAGTGATAAACTCAAGCTCACTCTCGCCTTCCTAGTTGCCTCAGGACAAGGACACACTCCCCATCCGGAAGCGTCTATCACAATTGGAAACTCTATCCCCCTTTTTTCTTTCTTCTCCGATTTTACCGCTGCAAGCAACTGCCTAGCTATTCTAGCATTATTATTTTATCTACTGGTACTTAGGCAGCCTATAAGGGTATGAAGAAAATCCTTGCAGCCTAATATATGAAAATCTCGGAAATTGTATAAACCAGCACCCATACCTCTCAATCAGCTCCTGGGCATCCCTAGAGATTCTGTGATGTAATCTCTCCTGAAGTAGCCTCGTGATGTACATGGTGAATGAATCGTTGACACGCTTGTAGTGGGTTGTACTTGACAGGTGCAACTGTGTACATGCCTCGTGGATTTTGAATTGATGAGAGCCACAACCGATGGGTTCCTTGTAAGAAATTCCTCTGTACCTCGTCATCTGTGCCAACATATAAATAAGATAGGAACTCATGTAAAACGTTTTAGTCCTCCGCAAACTCAGGAGCTGCTCATGTATATTGTCGCTGATCATCTCAGCCCAATTGACATAATCCTTGCCTTCCAACACCAGGTTGATGTAATAAAACATCCACGGCTCAAAAATATAAGACTGAGGGCAACCACCTACCCTGCTCAGCATCATGATGAGATCACAGTACTCCTGTTTCAGGTCCTCTGCTATGATCTGCTTCGGCAACTTCGCACGAGATGGCTTTGGAGTGCTCATCTAGTGAGTGTTAATTGTATCCATGCATCTCTCGAAAGCAGAAGCATACATCCGCTCTGCTCGCTCTCTGGATTTGTAGATCATGTTCCTGTGCACCGGGATCCCGAAAGCTTCACCAATGGCCGCCGGAGTGAGATTGGCAAGTACTTGGCCATCTGGTGACATGATCGACCGGTGTTCTTTCTTGTAGCAGTTGGCGCACTCCACTATAAGCTCTGAGCACTGAATAGCTGGCGGAAAACCAGCAGCTGCATATAGTCCACTTCGGACGATGTTGTGCGAAGTGACCGAAGCCCGATGACTTCCAATCCCGAACAGCCTGTTCTTGAAGGTTTCCAAGTTGACGGAGCCCAAATTGGTGTCTGTCAACTTGCCCAACTTTGAAGTAAACTTCGTCTCTGGCATGAATGTCTTGCTGAGCTTCTTGATCACAGCCTGTCTTGAGGCACCATTGTCCTTTCCGGTTGTCCTCGCTTCAGCCATCTGCAACATAACAAACGTTCATCAGCAATTAAATTTTTAAAAATGATACATGATAGGGGCTGCAGTCGAATTCTAGAAGCTGCAATAACTCTCGTGTTTGCAAACCTCAGCTTCTTCTCTTGGATATATTCGAATTCCGACACTTAGAACGGGTTTCTAAGTGAACTCTGATGATTTTACTTCTCAATCAGCAATCAGCAATTTTAATTTCTTAACTTTGCACTTTAAACCAGCAATCAGCAATCTCACACTTTAGCAAGTTCGTACTTTTCACTTCAAGGCGCCCCTCTTATTGGCAACTTCAACTAAGCTTAAACAAATTTCAGACTTCAGCTCCAACACTAGCAAAGGCCGTACCTCTTCTATTTCAGCAATGGCGTACCTTTCAACTCTCAGCAAGCTCAAGGCGCCTTCTCTCAGCACAAACTCAATTCCTCAGCAAAATTCGAACTCTTTCAAACTTCAGCAACTCACTTAGACTTAGCAAATTCGCCTTTCTCAGTTGTGAAAGTGAGTGAAAAACTTGCTCATTTTATAGCTAAAATTCAAATTCTAGAAGACGTTAATTTTAGCCAGTGCCATTAAACTCCACTACTCCACTTCAAGAATTCGAATTTTTCTTCTCTGGTGTTTCTGACACTTGTCTCCAGTCGTCGGGAATATTATTCTTCTAGAAACTTGACTTTGACTGGCGTTCTGGATTTTGCTTTCGAAAATTTGATTTAATTCATCCTCTTTTAACTCACCAGCCGGAGCTCTGTCACTTGAATTCGAATTTTTAACTTCATCATCTGCTCTGGAAAATTCATCTTCGAAGAGTTTAATCAAAATTATCTAGGCAATTCCCTTTAGATTCATCGTTCGAAGAAAATTCACTCTGAAAACTCATTTTATTCAAATTTGCCTTAGAAAACTTAAAATTCTCCCTTAGGAAAATCCACAATTCGAGCACTGATCAAATTCTTCACTAAAAGAGTGTCGGCGAAGCTTGAAAGATTTGGAAATCCATTCATCATCGCAAATGTTCAGTACCCAGAAGCAAATTTTCTTCAGAATGCCTCGAATTCATGGGTACCCAACGAACGGGTTCATTTAATTTTTAAATTTTGAACCTTAGAAAAATATTATTTTCATCATTTAAACTCGTTCTTCGCTTGTGATTACTCTGTGTTGCCTAGACTTCTTGAAAAATTTGAAGAACTTGAATTATCCTTGTCTCTGACTCCATCACTGAGAAAAGTTGCTCGTGCTCTGAGAATTTTCATCAACTTGAAGCTCTAGGCGTATTTTCCAAGGAAAATAAATTTGCCTTAGAAAATATTTAAATCATCTTGCACTTTTGAAAACTTGCCTTAGAAAAATTTTGATTGCCAGTGGAGAGGAATTTTAATCAACTTCATATGGAAGAAAGTTTACATTCCCGGCACGCCTTGCACATTTTATCTTCACTTCATCCATATCATTTCATACTTGGAAAATATTCATTAAAAGGTCCCAACGCCTAGGCAAATTTTCAACACTTAGAAAATATTTTACTTTCTTCCCCTGAGGCGCCTAACACACTTCATTTTAATTTCAATGTCTTCAAGATTTTTAAAATCACCTTATAACTCCCTTACTCCCTAGGCGCACATTTCATTTTAACTCTCAACACCTTGAAACATTTTCCACGCCTTATATCAACCTTACTCTTGGCGCACATCACACTTAACATTTTATTTTTAACGCCTTGGGATATTTTAACGCTTAGCATAGGCCTTAGAAAATATCCTTAACACCTTATGACTCCCCTACTTTTGGCGCATACTTCACTTAACTCACCTTGGGCGCATTCTAAGTGTGGAGGAGGATAACGTACAAGCTCTACCACCTTTCACCATGTTTAGGTAACATTTTCACCTTACTTACCACTTGTATTCACCATTTACCATCCAAACATGGGCGCATTTCCTTGTAGGAGGAGGACGAACTTGCAAATGCCTTCATGTGACTTTTCAACTTCCGTTTTTTTGTCTTCATGTGAGCTCATTTGGGCGCATTTAGGAGGGTGAGGAGGACAAGCATGCAAGTTGGGCGCATTTCCATACTTGTGAAGGATAAAATCTCCAACATCTTTGGGTGACCCTTCACCTTCCAAAATTTTGTCTTCACATGGATGAGCTTGGGCGCATTTTAGCCCTGGAGAAGGATGAACAATCTTTGACCTTGTTGACTCTTTTCAAACTTGGCGCATTTTCATGCTTGTGAAGGATGGGCGCATTTTGACCCCTGAGGCGGATTTCTCATACTTAGAAACTTTTTCAACTTTTTCCTCTTTCATTTTGGGCGCATTTGGACCCCTGAGCAGGATGAAATTTCGTTGACTTTCTTTGACTTCTGGTGCCTTGGGCGCATTTTGACCCCTCAGCAGGATGAACTCACATTTTCAAAAACTTTTCTACGCCTCTAGCTGAGATGGGCGCATTTTCCTATGCCTGCTGGACGAGGTTCTGGACTTAGAAAATTTTCTTTGTTTTTGCCAACTTTCACACCCTGCTATTTATAGTAAGCCTTCTCATTTTTGCATTTCTGAAGCTCGAAATGGCCTGAAATTTTAAACATAGCTTCTTCATAACCTTACCATCCTGTCAGCACTGCCACTTTTAGTCACCCTGCTATTTATAGCCTGTTTCTGAAGGTGGCTTACTATAAATAGTAAGCTCTTGTTTCTGATAGCTCCCAAACTCCGATTGACGTGAAATTTGAATGAGGCGACCCTCACCACGTGACCTTACTGCCGACACTGACGCATGCAACTGATTTACTATTTTAGCATGTTTCCAATTTGACTTACTATAAATAGTAAGTGCTCTGTTTGACTCGAAATTTCACCAGCAGATAGCTTGAAGGATGTTGATCGCGATGGTTTACATCCAGTTTGAAGATTTTGACTTTTGATGCCCTATTTTTAGGCTCGAAGTGAAACCCTAACTTACCTTTGCATCGTCAAAAGATCTCGCGTTTGTCTTCGTTTACGTGGCATTATTCGTGAATCTGAGCTGGCGGGTGTGACTAGCAGGTTTATACACAAAAATAGCAAGTTCTTCTGGTGAGAATCATGTCACACCATCATGACTCTCGAAAAACCAATGAAGGAATCACGACGTACAGAAAAGCTCGACATGCAAACCACAAAATAGCCTCGGAAGACTGAATCACGAAAGTGAATCATCGACTTACGCGTTATATGTATGAAGGTCTTGAAAAACCAGGAAGGAATATCGGACGTACAAGAAAAATCTCGCATACGGATACTGAGAGTCACGTCTTTAGGAAGCCGGTTGCTAAAAATAGTAAGTTGTCGCGTTTTTGCTCAGAATTGACGTACAAGCGGTCGTATACTCACGAATCGCCGGGTATTGATGGTCGGAATCTCAAAATGAAGTGACAAATTGCCACGGTGCGGACTTACTAAAAATGAAGTAAAGTACCTCGAGAATTTGATGAAAGCTGAGGCGGAAGCACAAGCTGGATATCTAACGGCAACAATGTTAAGTTCAGTCAATCTTGACTTTACTTGACCTTGAATTGACCAGAAAAGATGAAACCCTAATTTTAGACTTGGCCAATATTTTGCGTTTATGCTCAATGACGGACACAACCTCCGAAGGACACCAGAAAAGAGACAGGGAGAGAGAGAGAGAGAAAGAAACCCAAGCCAAACGACCGGAACGGTGCAAAAATTATGGGGTCCCCATCTTGAATGGGGCGATGTGTGAAAATGTCACAACACTTTGTAATTGGGGTGCCTATATAAACCCCACGCATTTCATTCATTCAGGGAGAGACTTGTGAAATTGTTGCTACTAGTGCTATTCAAATAATAATTTGATTCAGAGTTGAGCATTTGTTATTTTGAGAGCTTGCATGGTTTGATAATTTCTTCAATAAAGTAAATTAGCTTTAACATTCTTTAGATGAATGAAGGATTGATAGTGTTGGAAATAGTGAAGTTAGTTCATACCTTTTTCAATTGAATGATTTTCAATTTGATGTGCAAGGTTCGTCTGAACGTTGAAACTGTTTAACTTGAATTCTATTACCTATATACATTGTTCGAATTGATGGTGGTATTGTGTAATAGGACATTGTTCGTAAATCCCATTTGAAGATTGCACCATCTTTGTCTAGTTGTAGTCATTTTGCTTGGCAAAGCAAAGATTGGTTTAAATTTCACTATCCAGCATTTGTCTCTTAAGTTCGTAGGAGTAGTTTAGCGTAAGTCTAGTTTCTTAAACCTCATCCCTTTTTCTTTTATTTTATCTCAAAACTGAAAATCCCAAAAATACAAGAGCATTCAACGTCACATCAATCCAAATCCCTACTTTTGAGTAAGTTCATTATCCAAGGTCCCTTTGTGAAATCAGCATATCACATCATCCATTGAGCTTGACCATCCCCCCAAACGAAACATTGGAATTACCGTATGACCTTTCTAGCAATCTTAGCATAAGAGGTAATTTTTCAAGAGAGGATAGAGCGTCTTTGGACTCTTTATTCTAGAGTGTTCGGTGTGTCATAAAACACGCATCAACAAGATCCTCTGACCATATGCTCACACCTTGCCCACATCAGGATCCTGGTGTACATTCTTGGTTAGAGTTGCTTACGCAACGTTTTGGTTTAGAGCTAACCTTAACGGGTGCATGTTGATTGTAATTGCATTTGAAAAAACAAAAAAAAAAATAGTCTGGTTCATTACACCTTAGTGAAGAGCAATGAATGAAAATGCAATTCATCCCATGGCTGGTCTGCAGACTGAAACAAAATTACAAACCTCAAATAATTCACCAAACTACTCCAAAAATGTTCTCCAATAATTTTCTCTAAAATTTGGCCAAAGGCCACAAAATTTTACCAATGAAGCACAAGTAGAAAGTCTGAAGTAACTTTCCCCAATATCCAACGAGGGTTGATATTTCACAACCGAAATTGGCACTTAACCAACTAGGTTTGGTCTTTCACAAACGAAGACTAGAAGTCAACTTTTCAAGCATTCAAGCTTACCAATGTAGTAGAAAAGATGTATTCAACTCAAGATGCTCAAATGCATAGCCAAAGCTTCTTATTATACTTTTCATACCTCATCACCAAGAAGCTTCTAGAATAAAATATTATCTTATTTCATTAAGTGACTTTTTGATATTATTTTATTTTTAGTCACTTTATTATTAAATTAATTAAATATAAAGTCATCCCTTTTGATTTTTCTTTTTTGGAATAACTTAATAAATAATTAATTTAATAACACCTCTTGATTTATTTAAATCATCAATTAAACTATCCTCATGAAATATCAATAATTTGGACAACTTAATTAAATAATTTAATTAAATCGCCATACCTCCAATTCAGGGACATGACAAATTTGGTTAAGTGTAGATGATACTCCTAGATGAAAAAATTCACTCTTTCATACCCACCACAAATATTGTGTACTTATATCAAGTAAAAATTTGATTGTGTAGTTATATTGGATTCTATTTAAGATTTGTGTTCAGACAATAACATTCATTGACATTTCTTTTGTACCTATGGACATAACTAAGTGCCTAAAA
>VDFB02100561.1:79198-105344 GCA_007258455.2 Sequoia sempervirens | reverse complement strand
GTTAAATATACATTTACCCATTTCGTACTCTTTAATCAGCCAATAATCAAAATTGATCACCTCATTCACCTCGACACTATAAGGTTTGTACTTAACTGCCACCTGATTCACTTCTCTTTCAAAAGACGTCAAGAATGAGCTGGTGCTAATGATTTTGTCCATACAGCTCACCAACAAATCATAATCTGAGTTACCCTATTTTTTAGGGTTTTGTAGTCCAAACATGATATAAAGTGGCTCTTACACTTTTTGTGATTACTGTAGCTTGTGTAAGAGGCCCCATGGATACTGCTGTAATTGTAGGATGCATGAATAGGGTGTAGGATGAAAAATAAAGAAGGTATAGCTGCTGTCCTCAAGAGTTTTGTGAAGAAAAGCATGTGAAATGAGAGGTTCAAGCCTAGGTTTCTGAACAAAAATATGTATGGGAGATCTGATTTTATGAATTTTATCCATGTACAGATCTAATGGGTTCTTTCTGAACACCGAATATAAATGATATACATACACACACACACACAAACACATATATATGTATGTATGTATGTATGTATGTATATGTATTTTTAAATGTAAATGTAAATGCAATTACTAGATACTCTCCTAGAACAATAAATGCAACATATCATTAAAGAAATCTATATCTATGTATATAAATGTGTATTTCTAAATGCAAGTGTAAATGCAAAGAACATATGGTTTCGTAGTGTTATAGATACAACATATCCATAAATTAATGTAATTGAAATTCTAAAGTCTTCAACACATATAATATGAAATCAATCAAACTATTTAATCCACATAGAAATAAAATGAAAACAAGAAATGCATGTGTATTTGTAAATGTAAGTGTAAAAATAAATAAGAATAATGAAATTATAAAAGAATACAAGGAAAGGTCTCTCCCTTCTTGGTAGTGATAACCTCCTCCACACACAACCCTTAAAATTAAAATAGAGGGAATATCATAATCTCGAAGAAATAAAAGTTGATTCTCTCCTACCTAATGCAATTATTCATTTTATCCTTGCAAACATTTATAGTGATTACTAGAGGCACATAGACCAATTCTTCATAATAGAAGAATTTTATCATACTTTTCCAATGATGGCATTATGAGAAAACCTTAGGTTAAATGAATAATTCCTAACTAAGTTCTTTAAATCATGTCCAACCATATAAGAGAAGATCGCTGCTATGTGTAGTACTTGGATACCATGGAGAAAGGCTCTTTGGGCTCTTCATCAATCATCCTACCTTAAAACATACCAAAAGTCTCCTAGCAATTAGACATAGGAAGATTTAAGATGACTTAAAAAAAAATTATTGCCAAAGCATAAACTTATGATGACTTAACCAGGCCTAGTACACACTCCCTCCCCATTAACCACTTAGACATATGGAAATTAAATGTAAATTTTATGCTATTTTTAGTCATATAGGTGTCCAATAAACCACTTGGTGGTGTTTCCCTTCAAGTTTATGTACTTGAATGAAGAGAAAATGTCCTTTGATTACAATTAGAGAATAAATTTGAGGCCTTGGTTGTCTAGCTAGTGACCATAGTCATATTTAACACTTGTTACAAAGTTTGGGAGTTAAAACGTTAAGTAGATTTGATTTGTGATGGACACATTTGGACGGTAGTAACAATAGCTTGCAATCTATCAAGACTTGATTAGCTTATAACCTGTGAAATTCTAGCGATGAAATGATAGATTAATCATAATGTCACCTTAGGATCACATCACCATAAAAGAACTTCATCCAACATCCTTATGAGTGCAAGTACCACCAAATAAGTATTTGTTAGATCTGTCTTCCTCGAGCGAGGGGAATTCAGGAAGAGAAGAGGAAAGCGAGACATGTAGTATGTCTAAAAGAGGGAAATCAACTAGAGGTCAAAAGATTAGCAGAAAATTTTGTAAATGCATGGAATTTTTTCTCGCTGAAGGGGAGTCATGTTCTTATGATGATGAGAGCATAGGTGACGCTGAGGTTCCCTTGAGGTACAAACATCTACGGAAACAATGGGTACCCAAGGAACTTCCTCCAATAAATACAATTTTTTGTGTCAACGAGAGGATGATATAGCACCATCGTCATTACATGGTTTGGGCCTATTTTGCATGGACGACATAAAGGTCTATTACAAAAAAGTTACTAAATTGATAGAGTATGTCGGACCCTGTTACAGTTACAAAGATTGGATGCAACTGGTTCGATATACATGAAGTATGCATAGGTATGCACTGTCAGCAAATTATATACAACTAAAAGATAAGGATAAAAATAAAGGAGTGGCTATGTACATTAACGGAAGGCCAAAAGCATCAGGGAATATTGCAGGGTTTATAAAAAGTACACGACTTGGGTCAACAAATAAGCAACCTAATTGTATATTCGAGGCACACGAGGGAAACTGTGTATTCCTATGTGTGATGAAATCAATAACTGCAGGGAAAGAGTTGCTAATAGATTACAATTTGAATCGCTTAGTTATAAACACAGTTAGTATGGGGGTGGTACGTACTATGTACCATTTTACCCAACCTCCAATTAATGACTCCAATATACCATTTTATTCTTATGTTTTTTTTTGTAAGTCCATTGGTTTCATTTCTGTAATATTTTTTTTATATTTAATTTTTGTCACAGTAGGACATTGATCGTACGGAGAAGGCTCTGGCCCAAAGCACAGATTGTGATGTATCTTCAGGCACTTCTACCCGATAGGTTTACCTCATTGCAATTGTACAAATTAGATACGAGAAAAATGTTTTATTATTATGTTGTTTTGATAATTTTATTGGGTTAATTTTGATAATGTTTTTAATATTCTTGTTGTAGTCGACTAATCAGAGAAAGGTACCAGTAGTAGATGAGAGCATCCTTAGGGAGGTGTAGTCAATATTATGTGATGATGACATCTCTTATTCAACAAACCCTCTCGATATGATAAGGAAGACCCAAAAAAATGCAATGAAGAAATCCTTAAGTTGTTATTCATAGTGCCTCAAACAGATGAGATAAGAGAGAGCATTAAAATATTGATTGAGAGATCAAAAAACTTGCAAGTAAGTTGTCATGAAGTCTTTAATTATAACATAAGTTCATTCATGGTTTTATATTTTGTACTCTTTTATGCCATGAACTAAAATATGTGTTGTTTTTACAAGATTTTTTGCATCCTCATGATGCTTTTGGCCATGATCAGGGTATTGCAAGTGCTGCTCGAGGAGTAGGGGTTGGTACAAGTGTCCATCCTGATCTTCCTGTGCATACATCACATCATCTGACCCCATCATCCATACCTATATTGTCATTTGAAATGTTGGCAACACATACTATGCAGGCATCCGTTAGTGCACCCTCTGGCAGCGAACACATGCCAGAACATGTGTTAGGACATGTACCTAGGGATGCAGAGGCCACTAGTATTGGTGATATTTTAACAGCATTTCCTAGATCTTCATGTATTACTAGTATAGGAACATTGCCGGTCACATTTATGGTGACCGAGGATTTCGTTCCCATAAAGATAGAGAAAGTCCCAGGTAATTTAAAATGTTTTAATTATTATTATATGTAATCCAATTGGAATTTAATTATTGATCGCTCTTTTTAGACTACTGATTCCATGATCATTTTGTAGGAAATGATATTTTTTATAGACATCTAAGTGATATTACATTGGAGCTCTTTGGGCCCACCATACGTACATGGTGGAATGCCCAAAATCAAGATTTAAAAGATGAGCTCATTAACCGTTTAGTTTTGCTCTTCGATGATAAAACATTCAATCGAACCAAGGTCCTTAAGAAAGCTGGTACCTATCTAAATTATGTGAGGGACCAATATAGGTCAAATTTAGAGAACAAAGAGTACGAGCATCCCCCCATGATTCCAAAGAGGGAGTGGAAGGACTTGGTGTCAGATGGAAAGAAGAAGGCTGAAAAGAAAAAAGGAAAGACACCACTGGGCCAAGGAAGGTATGTGATACTATCAACAATGTAATTATATACTAATTACTCTTTCTTTTTACATAATCTAACGTATTTCAAACTTTTTATAGGTTGCCTGACACATCGAAGACAATAAAGACAAGACTAGAAAAACATGGGAAACACAAACTTGGATCTGGTGGTTATATGAAATTAGCCGCACGAATTGTAAGTATCAATAAATGAAATATTGTATCCAAATAATAAATTGAAAACAATTTTGGTTTTATCACACCATAGAAGCAAAATTCATGATCTTATGCAAAAATGTAGGGCTCTGAATTCAACAGAGTTCCCACTGAAGATGACTTGAAGATTGCCTTCCAACAAGGCTATGGAGCTGTGGTTGAATGCCTAAGAGTCTTGACTGGGAAAACACAATCTTCCACTGCATCCAACACATAGGTAAATAAATTCAATAAAGTTCATTTAAAATTGAATACTTGTGCAATCTATTCAATATTAATTTTCACCATAAAGTAATTACATGCCTATTTTTTTTAAACATTCAAGCAATGATAATACTACACATGACATTGGAATGAAACTTGGTGAGGGTGGCGAACAACTTGCAGATGAAGGTCATCGTGTGCATCCTGATACTTTAGAACATGTAGAGCATGATCATTATGTTGAGCATGATCAGGTTAGAGAAGATCGAGAACATGATGTGGCCCCATCAAGTAAAGAGGACCACTCTAAAGTTCTTTTAAACATAATTAATTGCAATTGGTGTATTAATTAATGTAACCTTTTATGTTTCAACTTTAGAGCATGTAGAGCATGATCAATGTGTTGAGCATGACCAGGCTAGAGAAGATCAGGAACATGATGTGGCCCCATCAAGTAAAGAGGACCACTCTCATATTCTTTTAAACATATTTAATTTCATGTTTCAACTGCAAATTAGGATTTAAAGGGTGTTTAACATATTGAGCATGAGTCTATAATAGAAGTTCAGGAACATAATGTGAACCCATCAGGTAAAGAGAACCAATATAATGTTATTTTAATTAATGAAAAACTTGTAACAATAATAATAAAACATATCAGTTTCACATTTCTTTGTTATTGTAGCAGACCCCCCTTGCAATGACGTCCATGTCATGAGCAGATGACTAAGCGTACATTAAGATCACAAGCAGAGGGTAGAAAAACTAAAGGGGGGACAGATGATTTAGAAAACGATACTCCACTTCAGATTTTTTTAGCTTTAAAAAAGAAACAAAAAAAAAGTGATTGTAATCATATCATGACAACCATATTTTTGATAATATGTAAAAACTGAAAGAATGAATATTATATGTTAATGAATGAATGTGAATATGTTAATGAATGGATGTGAATATGTTAATTAATGAATGTTATATATTAATGAATGAATGTTATATGTTATTGATGGATGAATGAATGATTAATGTTATATGATTGGGTATGGAGAATTGAGAGTGATGTGAGGTAGGGAGAGGGGAGGAGCAGGGGCCAAATGAGCTTCCACCATCACGTGGTTGGCCCTGTTAAGTAGAGAATATTAAAATATTCTCAAAACAAAGAGAATCTCAATAAGGTAATGCACTTTTCAATATAAGAAATGCATCGTTTGAAGCATCAAACCAATATGCAAAGATGAAAGAAAGTGCTAACTTTTCACTATGGTGGTAGAAAAATGATTCTTTATACCACAATCCATTTGCTTTGCATTCCAATGAGTTTAGTTTGTTTGTATGGCTTTGTATGAATACCACATTGTGTTGTGTGTGGATTTGGTTTCAAAGCTTTGTTTCTTCTGTTTTTAGTGGTGACATAACTCTAAATTTGACTTTTGTGCATAATAGGTTAGTGGAAAAATTGATAGCTCTGAAGGGTTTAGAGGCTCGATTGAGATAGATACACGAATATTTGGATCTTGTTGTTGATGTGAGGCTTCCACTTAACCATGAAATTTTGTACCATCTGCAGGTATGTAAAAGTTTCTCTACTTACATTCATTCTTGATCATAAATGTTGTAAGCGATATTAATGCTTCAAACTTAAGATTCGTTTCATTGTTATAATGATCAAAATGTTATACTTTGCTATACATTCAAGCATTCTCTTGCCCCCTACCCTTTGCTCTCTCCCCCCTCCTTTTAAGAATTTTCTTTGTCATAAAAGATTCACATTTCTATCTCATTTACACAAATATATTTGAAGCGCTAGGAGTGAATAAAGATATGTAAAAGATGATGGATTATGTCTAAACAACTACTCTCCATCTTATAACTAATTAAATCCTTAATATTTGAATAGTTTAGAGCTCGAATAATGCTTGTATATGCATGTGTAGCAATAAGGGAGCCTATGTGAAGATTGAAATTTAAAACATCACTTTGGTATTTTTCCTTAGGCAGTGAATGATATTTTGAGTAATACAAACCAACACATTCATTGATATTTTTTGGCATTGCATTGAGGAAATTGTTTTCTCTTATACCTACCCTCGGTTAGACATGGAGGTATATAATATTGGTTTCTGGGTTCATTCTGTAAGTAGTTAATTTCACAGATGGAGACTAAAATTTTCTTAATGTCATGTCAGGTTTGAAAGCATATGAATCACTTGTTGAAGGCATCATTTTGTATTCATCCAAAAACTGGTTTCTTTTTTTTTTTATGTTTCTTGCATGTGTTTTTTTTAGGCTCTAGAGATGTAGCTCGACTCTTTCCTTTGTACTTTTCATCTATTTTGATGATTACAATAGATTGTCCTCATAATTTTTCATGTATATTTGTTTGTAACCTTATTTTCTACCAATCAATTTGCAAATCAATAACCTATTAAGGACCATTTCACTAACTCGTAGTCATCCATTACTTCATATGTTTCAGGTTGTGTTTGTGTGCCAATAAATCTTGATGATTGTGAGAACTTTAATCCTACAAGTGTACCCTATCTTTCTCAAGTAAAAGTCTTGCCTTATTTTATAGTACTTTAAATGGTTAATTGAATGTGCTTCTTTAGATCTGAGATAGTTGAACCCTGGATTAAAATATGGTATTAGATGGGTAGTATAATGATAAAACTGAGGTCCATTGAACACAAATTATGAACATAATTTACTGGACTATGAATAGTGTTTCAATTATAATTATTTCTCCTTTAACTACCTCTACATTAATGAAAAAGATAGTAGATATTGGAAGTTCATTACATGTCTTATGTATGTGTTAGTATTTTAATTTTGTTTAAGTTGTTTAAGAGCTTGATTAGGTCAAGAATATGTTCTACAAGCTCTGTTCTCTTGACACTTATCAACATTTTCCCTACACATTTTCTCTTCAATCCAAACATTTCTTAACTCCTTCCCTTGTTAGCCCTTGGTTGTTCTCAAGTGTAATGTTTTTTCTATGCATCTTGCAGTCTGTATGTATGATCAGTCATCTCTTATGAAGCATGTATAACCTTTCATGGAATTGTTGTTGTAATTAAACAATTACCATTGTGAGAATAATCATTTAATTTTTATGGAAGTAAGTCCTTTTCATATTATTTGACTTGGTATTGTAAACTTGTCTTTGCAGGATTCTGTAGGGGGGGACAATAGAACTATGATGATAGGTAGAGTTGTACAACACCATAAATCATTTGGCATTATCAATATATTGCTGATAGAATACTATATGCAAGTAAAATGGAATGTGCAATGACAATTCATCTCGAATTCAAATCTGAATATAAGTATCTATTCTATGATACACAGAACCCCAAGAAGATGGTATCAATTCTATGATTTAAAGAACCCCAAAATAAGAAAATTAATAGGTTCCATTTGTTTACTTGCTCTTAGACACTTGTTTAATTGGCGAGACCCTCAAAATGTCTTATTGATAATTAGTAGTGTTCAAAACTCTTGAAGAGGTCAGATCAGTGTGACATTGGATCTGTCTTGCTGACGAAAGTCATCGACAAGACATGGACTATCAGAGTGAGTTTTCTATCATGTGTCAATGATTGATCTCTCACTGATGGGTTGGCTTCGGTGGTCGTCGCCAAGAGTCTCCGCGATGGTACATTTCAACAAATATTTAAAAAAAAAATTGCATTATTTCGTCGCAATTTTGACGAAGGCTACCGACAAATCACCAAAAAGGTCCGACAAAGTTGCTATAGCTACGACGAAAGCTTCATCATAACTTCTTGCCCATTTCGTCGAAATGGTGATGAACTTCTGGTGTTGTTTCGACACTTCAGAAGAGCTATTGCAATTGCATTTTGGTTGTAATTTGTCAGTGGATACATGAAGTTTTCGTCAATATTTCGACAAGCATCTGAGTCATTTTATGATGCCAATGACTGACAAATATGTGCCATTATTTTGACGTTTAATTCGTCATTAGAATTTCGACGAAAAAATAGCAACAAATTTTTTTCGTCAATTAGTCAATTTTTTGACAAATGTTTGTCAAACAACCAACAAATGTTAGTGGGAAAATGGAGTCAAATTCAGTACTAACTGTAGATTGAAATTATTCATGAAGAGGACTTATTCTCAAGCATCATTGAAGTTTTTTGTTCTAACATTGTTGACAAATTAGCACCTTTCAAGACAAATGATTGTGATCAACATAATTAGGTGACCAAAGAGGTTGTGGTTGAAGAGACAACACATGAGAAAGAATCCAACAAAAAGAGTCCTCAATTTAACATCTCAATATGATGCCTAATCAGACATCTCTCCATAACAAAGTCCAAGCATGAGATTGAGATTAAAGGACAACATGGCCAACTTGCTCATTCACTCCAAACCAATAGTTTGGTTGATCAAAATTAGAGGGTGGGTGAGTTTGTTTACATTCTTCATGAAGAATTGCAACAATTTATTAAATATCTTCTTGTTCTTCATCTAGTTTCAGTTGTTCATAAACATGTAAATCAGTGTTTTTTGTTGAGAAAGGGAAACTACTTTAACCAAATAATAAATGGATTTGTTTGAGGCTCTCATTGTTGCTGGGTAGTGTAGGGTAGGGTAGTTTTCAAGCTAATAAGTTTTTTGAGCACACTTCATTTCAGTATTGTTTTGTTTTTCAATAAAGTGCAAATGTTGCACAGTTTTCTGGCTCCGTCTTAAACAAAGTTATGCTAGTTTCTTTTAGGTTTGTTTATTACTGATGGTTTCTATAGCTGAGTTACAGAGGTTTTTGAGTCAAAAAAAGACAAAAAGATAGACTCCATGCCCAATGGATAAGCAAGGAAACTGATTTTATTTGTTTAGCAAAAAAACACCCCAAAGAGGTCGCCAGAAATGTTACTAATTTTTTGCTACCAGTTAAATTAGTAAAGTTTTATTAGATAGTTATTAAACTGGGGTAAAATTTTCTTTTGACATTTAAGCAAATTAGACAAGAAAAATAGACATTCAAAGATTTATCAGGTATAGGTACATGTTTCATGGCTAGTTTATCATGTTCAACATTTTAGCATGTGGTGTAAAATGGGCTCCCACAAGGGTTGAACCCAGCATGTTGCCTTTTTCAGATTCAAAAGATGCAACGAATAGTGGTTGCATGTTTCAATCATATCTCAAAAACTACGATATGGGTTTTCATGATTTTTAAATATAATTTATAAAATAACGAGGCAATTTTTTTTTTTAAATTTCTCACCGACCCAGTTCGTATTTTTTTAGAAATCTTCACCACTTCTAAAGAAAAAAACAAATCCACCATTTTAGGAGGATTGTAAGACTCAAATGGGAGTTCTACATTAGTTTTGATGTCCCACATGGGTTGACCATCACTCAATGGGAATTTTGGACACTTAATCATTCAATTTGCTCTAGTTTTGAGGTTTTTTTGCATGCTTTTCAAACTTGCAAGACCAAAGATGATTCATCATGCATATTGGTGGAGTTGAGAGTTTAAGTCTCAATATTATCATTTAATTTTAAAGTGAAAAACACTTAGCTTGTATATTTTGTATATTTTAAATAAGATAAAATATGTAATTAAATATTAAAAGTAATATTTTATTACCTTAATATTTACCATGCAATATAAACAATAAAGAGAGCTCACATGATAAATATTAAAATAATCATATTGATTATCTTTAATATTTAATCAAATAGTCCATTTTTTCTCAAAATCATGCAAAGAAAAAATGGAGAAAATGGTGAGACATAACTGCAGTTTCACATTAACATTGCAGTTCAGATATTTTGACTTGAATTATCTCCTCTTGGCTTTCTGAAGCCCTTTATTGTATATAGGAAAAAAACTTAGTATTTTTTTCTTAGTTCTTCATAGTTTTTCCTTTGCAATTCTGCAAAGAATAGATTGATTTTGTAACTCAAATACTTTACAGTTAATATTATACAACAGTTTATAGGTTATCTTAGCTTTGTTATTAGCAAATGAATTCCTTTTGATTTTTCAGTATTATCAGGTTTTTCCTTCAAGATTTTAGGCATCATCATTGTGTTGGATCTGATCAAAAGATTATTGTCTTTCAATTTTGAAACTTCTAATTTTTTTGTTTCTTTCATAAATATATGTATACAGTAATGTTTAAATTCACAGGTTATACATTGTGCATGTGATTACTTTATCACTTTAGTTGTGAAAACAAAGTTTTCCTTCCAAAGAGATATTTTGTCAAAGCATTTGTATGAAACATTTAGGTGACTAAGTTGTTAGATTTGGTTGTGCAAGTCAAAATATTGAGAAGTCATTTGTGAGTCAAGTTGTAGTTTAAGTTTTCCATAAATAGGTGCATCACCTTCCATTTTAAAGTTTAGTTTATGCATTCAATTCAAGTCTTTTTCCCTTTTCCATCAAAGTTTACAATCCATCGTTAAAAAGTATTATAGGAAGCCAACTTATAATCCAGAGGTTAACTTTCAACATATGGTACCCACAACTTGAAAGTTTTCTCATATTACACAGGATTGCAAAGTATCTTTGCTTTCACATGCGAGTGCACTCCTGTTGATAACAATTATGTTGCTCATGTTGCTTCACCAATAGATCCAATTGAAATCAGGTTATATGAGAACAATGCTAAGACTAAGAATACTATCTTGTGTGGGTTATTTGTTTCGAAACTCTTGAAGGTGATGGATTGTAGTTCTACTAAGGATGTTTGGGAAAAACTTAGCAAAATCTATGAGGAGACACCAAAGTAAAGCAAGCCAAGATGAAAATTTTCAAAAGAAGATTTGAGACCCTGAGGAAAACAAAGGATGAAGAGATTGCAAGTTAGATGCTTCGGGTGCATGAAGTAGTTTCTAGCATCACAAGTCTTGGTGGTGTAGTAAAAGAAGATGATATTGTGAAGAAAGTTCTAAGATCTTTCCCTAAATCCTATAGTCATAAGGTGTCTTCTATTAAAGAATCTAAGTACTTGGATAAGTATTTAGTAGATGAAATGTTTGGTGCTCTCATTTCCTTTGAAATGAGAGAGTTTGGCAAGGATGTTCCAAAGAAAGAAGCTTCATTCAAAACTAGTAAAGGGATAAAAGATGAATCTATGGATTCGGGTGATGACTTTGATGAGGTTGAAGCAAACTTTGTAAGAATATTGAAGAAAGGCACCAAAAAATACAAAGGTAAGTTACTTTTCAAATGTTTCAATTGTGGAAGGATCGATTATTTTGCATCTAAATGTACCTACAAAGAATTTGAAGATGGT
The DNA here is from genome assembly GCA_007258455.2 of Sequoia sempervirens. Lineage (NCBI taxonomy): Eukaryota > Viridiplantae > Streptophyta > Pinopsida > Cupressales > Cupressaceae > Sequoia > Sequoia sempervirens. Next base: position 93,671 of record VDFB02100561.1, on the reverse strand, counting down.
AACAAAAGAGATAAGGTTAAAAAGAGTTTCTATTCCAGGGAAAGCAACTGTTCCTTAGAAGATGAGGATAATGATTCAAATGATGAAACACTATTCATGGCCTTGAAAGATCGAAATAAAAAGAGAAATATTGGAGAATGTAAGAGGTCTAGTACCTTTTAGGCTGACAAGGTTATTGAAATATCAATGGCATTATGGACTACCTTTCATGCAAAGGAAGAGGAAAATGATCGGGTGATTGATAGTGGTTGCTCTAACCACATGACTAGTGATAAGAGAAGGTTCACTAGTCTTAAGAAGGTTAATGGTGGAGTTGTTAAGTTTGGTGGTGATGAGTCAAAAAAAATTTATGGAAAAGGTGCTATAACAATTGATGGAAAGAGTAGGACTAAGGATGTTCTCTATGTCAAGGGTCTAAAGCATAATATTCTTAGTGTTAGTTAGATGTGTAGAAAAGGATACAATCTTACATTTCATGCCAATGGTTGTGAGATCAGGAAGGTAGGGTCTAAAAGATTAGTTGCTGAGGGTACAAGGACAAATGGTAATTTCTATCATCTTAAGGAGGCTAATGGAAGAATCTACTTATAGGATCAGTCTGGAGAGTGTTCGCCATGGCATAAAAGGATGGGACACAACAACTTTGACAATATGGTAAAAATAAGTTTCTCTCATGCTTTGAGAGATATGCATCTAAGATAACCAAACTTGTAAAAACTTTATGCAAGGAGTATCAAATGGGAAAGCAAACAAAGATAAGTTTCAAGAGCAAGGAGTGCTCTACTACAATTCCATTGGAGCTGATTCACATCGACCTTTGCGAACCTACAAGAACAAGGAATCCACAAGGTGAAATGTATTTCATGTTACTTATTGACGATTACACTAGAATGTTTTGGGTTACATTTTTAAGAGATAAATCAGAAGCCTTTGATAAGTTTAAAAATTTCAAAGAAAAAGTAGAGAATGAGATGGATGTTAAGCTCAAATTCTTAAGATCAGATAGAGGAGGTGAATTTAATTCAATGAATTTGATTTTTTTTGTGAGAATCATGGTATTAGAAGACATCCATCTTCTCCTAGAACCCCTTAGTAGAATGGGGTAGTGGAAAAAAAGAATAGGATTGCGCAAGAGATGGCTAGAAACATGTTGAAAAATGTTGATTTACTTGATATGTATTGGAAGGAAGTATTTTACACCATTGTCTATTTGCTTAACATAGTATAGTTGAGGGTCAATAGCACTTAGACCCCTTATAAGCTATGGTATGGAAGACTTTCCATTGTCAGATACATAATTTTTGGTAGAAAATGCTATATTAGGAGAGATGGAGACCTTGGAAAGTTTGATTCAAGTTGTGATGAAGGGATACTTCTTGGTTACTCAACCAAGAGCAAGGCCTATAGATGCTACAAAAAGAGATTGGGAAGTATGATTAAAAGCAAAAATGTTAAGGTAGATGAAGAGTTGTATCAGATCTCACAAGAACAAGAGGTTCAAGGATTTGATATACCTCAATAGAATGAAGAAGAAGAAAAAAAGAAAAAGAAGAGAAGGAACTAGAACCAATGAAGGCTCCCAAGACTCCAACAAAGTATGTGTAGAGGAACCATAAATTAGATTAGATCATTAGAGACAAGAATGAAGGTGTGCTGACTAGGAGAAGGCTTGCAAGAGCAAGTGGGAAAGTAAATATGTGTTTAGTGTCAAAGGTTGAGCCCAAGAACTTTGTTGATGCTAGCAAAGATGATGGTTGGATAAAGGAAATTGAAGAAGAACTAGATTAGATAGAGAAGAATTAGACTTGGGAATTGGTTACTAGACTTGCTGATAAGAATGCGATAGGAACAAAGTGGGTCTTTCAAAACAAACTGAATGAAGATGGTGAAGTTGTAAGGAACAAGTCTGTATTGGTATGTAATGGATATTCTCAAGTTGAGGGTATTGATTTTGAGGATATTTTTTCTCTGATAGCCAGAATGGAGGCAATAAGGATGTTTCTTTCCTTTTCTACTCACAAGGATTTGAAAGTCTATCAAATGGATGTCAAGTTGGATTTCCTAAGTGGTGATCTAGATGAAGAGGTATATATTGAGCAATTGGATGGCTTCTAGTTATTAGAAGGTCCAAACATGGTGTGTAGACTCAAGAAAGCTTTGTATGGTCTCAAACAATCTCCTAAAGCTTGGTATGCTCAATTGGATAAGTATTTACTTCATCAAGTATTCAAGAAAGGTATTGTAGATAGTAATCTTTACATTAAGGTTCAAGAAGAAAAACTGTTGATTATGGTTGTATATGTTGATGACATCCTCTTTGGTGGAGATGATGATATGTGTAATAATTTTACATAAGAGATGCAGGAATATTTTGAGATGTATATGGTTGGTGAGTTGTCTTTCTTCCTTGGGCTTCAATTTTTTCAACAAGATGGTGGTATCTTTATTTATTAGGCTAAGTATGTTAGAGATGTTGAAGAAGTTTGGCATGGAAGATTACAAACCTGTAGGAACTCCTATGGTGAGTGGTTGTCACTTAAGAAAAAATGATGAGTCTTTAAAGGTTGATTAGACTCTTTGTAGGTCCATGATTGGAGGTTTGTTGTACTTGACTGTTCTAGACCTAATATTATGCATGTAGTATGCTTGGTTGCCATATTTCAAGCTAATCCTAAGCAATCTCATGAGAGGGAAGCATAAATAATTTTTAGATACTTGAAGGGAACTCCAAATTATGGTTTTTGGTATAAAAAGAATGATAATTTTTCTTGGAGTGCTTATATTGATGCTGAATGGGTAGGATGTATTGATGATTGGAGAAGTACTAGTGGTAATGCATTTTACTTAGGAGAAAAATTGGTCTCCTAGTTTAGTAAGAATCAAGACTTAGTGTCCTTATCCACCACAGAAGATGAATATAATGTTACAACATCTTGTTGCACCCAAGTGCTTTGGATGAAGCATACTTTGAAGGATATAAAGGTGGTTTATGGTAAACCTATTCCTATATTGTGTGATAATACTAATGCAATTAATATTTCCAAGAATCCAGTGATGCATTCAAGAACCAAACACATTTCTATCTGGTATCACTTTCTAGGGGAGAAGGTTGTGGCTCGCATGAAGTCAAATTGGAATATGTGCCTACAAAGGATTAGATTGTAGACACATTGAAAAAGGAACTTTCAAAGGATACTTTTGAGTATCTTTGGAAAAAGTTAGGGGTTATTACCCCTCATTCTAATTAGATGCATAGATGGTGCATCTATCCAAGGGGAGAAATTTGAATCATATCCTTTTTCTCTTGGATTGATGTGTGTTATCTCTCAAGGGGAGTTGGTAGTGAGGGGGATTTTGAAGAGTTGTGTAGTTGCTGGTCAAAGGGGGGGAATGTGCTTCTATTTCAATTGAATATCTTTGGCCTTTTGTTCTTGAAGTCAGAGAATGTGTTGTTGATTTTAATGTGCAAGTGTGAGTGGCCCATTTTCCTTGATGTCAAAGGGGGAGAGTAGGCGTGTGTTGCCATCAATGAAAAATGGGGAGATTGTTGGCTTTGGTTGTCACTGGTGTCAACACTTGGTGAGTTTGTAGTTGGTTGTCTTTGATACTTGAGGAAATTGTTGTCAACACTTAGTGTGTTGGTTAGCATTGGTTGTCAACACTTAGTGAGATTTTTGCATATGTTTGTGAGATTATTTTTTGAAATTAATTTTCATTGTTTCTATGGTCATTGGTGTCTTCATCTATATGTTTCTAAAGTTCATGGTTGGATGCCATTCCTTGTCTGATGATAATGCAAGAAGTGTTGAGTATGGTTGTTGTTAGTAGAGTTGATTTCCTGATGATATATTAAGATGAGGATTAGAAATGTTGTTGATAGTGGAGATATGGTGTGATGGTATATAGTATGCTATATTCTCTATCCTACTATTCCCGAGGATGTATGTGTTGTTGCAAGAAAGTTCTGGCCTCCACAAGTTGAAATTTTTTTGTTCTAGGAAGTTGTGTTGAAGAATGTTTGGGAGAATTCCCCACATTCCTCCGTTGTGGAAGATATAGTCTTATGGTTGGGATTTAAATGTTTTTCTCTATGGATGTTGCACTCCTATCTTTTCAGGGCACCAATGTTGTCGAGAAAGTTTCTGTTAATTGTAGGTTGGTAGTTTTGTTGGTTTTCTAGACTAGTTCAAAAATGTTTCACATTTATTTTCTTTGATGTTTCTTCTCTTACGGCTTGGTGGATGTGCTCTTAGTGTATGTGTAGTGTCTTAGTTCATATTTCATGTTTTGAAGTGATCAACAAGTTGATCTAAGTTCTATCTCATGGTTGTGTATTTTGTGCTTTTGGGATGAAGTGTTTTGTTCTTGTTTGGTTTGTGATAGTTGTTGGTAGCATAATAGTATGAAAGAAGTGTCTAGGAGTGTTAAAGATGTTCAAGGAACATATCATTTTGATTCGTACATCTATGGTTGATTTATTTTTGTGTTTCATTGTGTTTGAGTTGGTCTTCTAATAAATTTGTGGATATCTAGTTGATAGGGCTTGTTATCTTGCTTGCACTATGTGTTTGAGGGTTTGTGCTAGCATATGAGGTTGTGTTAAGATGTTTTTGGGTCATGTCCTTTCTTGGTTAGAACCACATTGAGTAAATTTAGTTGAAGTTATTTTTTTGGGCCAATTGGCTATGTGCTACATGCTTCATCTACACGTTTCCTTGTTGTTGACTTGGATTGATGTGTGCCAACATGTGAGTTGTTTTGGATCACATTGGAATATGTATTAAGTTTTTTTTGGTCCCCTCTATCCCATGGATATGACCGCACTATGTTTATGTGGCCGACTTGTTGAGATTATTATTTCTAGCTGACCTAATTGATGTTTTGAGATCTTGTGGTGGGTATAAATGAAAGATCAAATTAGTTGCAAAGTGTGTGTGGAATGTATTGAATATCTTGCAGAAGAAGTGAAAAGGCGTGTGGAAGAAAGATCAGATGTTTTGTAATGCCTTAGTCAACATAGTGTATTGTTGACATATTTTGTAAATTCTAAACTTTCAAATATCCTTCTCTAAGATAGTGAATCTCATTAGGTCTTTGTATCTTGCCATGGAGTTGTGTGCTTCATTCTGCAAGTCCTTTTTATCTTTCCCTAAGGTTGTGTGCCTTAGTTTTCAAGCCTTTTGACAGCGAGCCTTAGTTTTTAAGCAACGAGCTTCATATATTATGAGTTAACTCTCACTGTGGTTTTTCTCTCATTGGATTTTCCATGTAAATCTGGTGTCATCTTGTGCATACGTGTTCCTTGTTTTATCTTTCATTGCTGCTGATCTAGTTAAGGGTTGTTGAAATTTTTAAGAGATTAAATTTCTATATATTTCATTGTTGTTGATCTATTTAAGGATTTTTGGTTTGATTAAGAAGTTTGAATTGTGATGGAAATCTTAATTTTTTGAGGGGTTTAAGTTTTTGAAGATACTGATTCACCCCCCATCAGTATCCGATGTGTTCAACAATAAGTTATATTTTATGTATATAGTTCCAATATTTTTGAGATTGGTTTGGATCCATAGGAGTAACAATGCAAATTCTAGTTTTTGGAGGATCTTATAACTTTTAGTGTTAGTCAAATATCAGTAATCTATATTTTTTTAGTGTCCTCTTAGTGAGTGTTCAATTCTGATTTGATAGTTTATGAATAAAACCAAGTGATATTAGACTTAAAATCATCATTTCAACATCATCTAAGGTATAAATTTGTTGGGTATGTGAGTATTTTTTTATTGATGTTATTCGGCTCATTTTAGGTTGTTATAGCGGTTAAGATTTGTGATATGAACTTTTTATCAACATAAATCAGTAAGATAATGTTCTCTAATGATGATTCTGTAATGCATCAATATATTGTAATACCCTGGAGGGTGTTGGAATATTTGCCTCAATCCATACTGGCATGTAACTCGTAGAAGGAAAAGTCGGTGTGACATTATTGATGTCTGGCTGACTAGCTGTTCTGGATCCTTTGAAATGTTCCAAGTCACTGAGACAAGGTTGGTGTCTTGCCGAATGAACTATCGTTGTGACAAGAAGCATTTGTTGTGACCTTTTGTTGAATGGAGATCTCTGGCCGACAGTATGTTCTTATCGGGCTTCAGGAAGACTCACAACAGCTGGTGTCTTCGGGGTGACTTGATTGCTCGGTATGAAGTCCCAGCGACCGAAGAGAGTCTTACTAATAGCATATGGTCTTCGCGGTGACACTAAAGGGTTTCGGTATGAAGTCCTAGCGACAATGGAAGGTCTCGTCGATAGGGATACAACTGAAGTCATCAGAGTAGCTCAAGGCGATCGGTATGAAGTCTTGGCGACTTAGGGTGTCTCGCCGATAGTCTTTGGTAAGACATGGTTGCTCGGAGTGAGGTCTTGGTGAAGGTCAAATGTCTTACCAACTCGGTAAGACATGAGCGCACGATGAAAGGTCTTGGCGAAAGACAAATGTCTTTCCAACTGGTGATTGGAGCACTCAGTATGACTTAGGACCTCGGTATGAAGTCCTGGTGAAAGCGAATGTCTTGCCGACTGTCAGGTGCTTCGGTGAAACTTGGGGAGACCCGGTGAAACCTCTTGGTGAATGGAAAGTCTTGTCAATGGCAAAGTTGAAGTCGTTGTGACTTTTTGAGCATCAGTATGAGTCTAGCCGATGAGAAATCTCTTGCCGATAGGAATGCATTGGATGTCGATGGATTCAGTATGACTCATGGCGTTCGCTATATCGTCTTGCTGACTATTGGAACCTATGACGATATCGATAGTGAAGACTTTGTGGCATCGGGGAGACACTGTTATTGTCTCACCGATATGCCAAAAAAGTTGAACGCCTTTGACCATCCTATGTGGAGCCTCGTGGACCAATCAGAGGAAGCGATTTTCAAATGGATGGTGGTTAGATTTTTGCAATAGTTGCGACGTTGGAGTTGAACTGCATGCAAGGAAAAATCAATGCTCAAGTGGAAACTTTCTACGATGGGGCAATGGCGGATAAGGATGAACATAAGGTAAAAATCAGAATGTGGTAAGATAAAAGCATATCGATTTTGAGTTTTGAGATGATCAGATTGTTGAGAGCATTTCTGTAACTCGATGAACAGTGAATGAAACTACTGTGAACTAATACTAGAGAGTTGTATCTCTGATTGTATGTAATTGTTGTTATTGTAATACAAAGAGATTCAGCTTGGTGTGGTGGGTTTTTTCCCGAAAGGGTTTCCAACATAAATCTGTTGTTCATTGTCTTTGAGTATCTTCTTTGTCTCTATAAATCTTTCATGTGTGTCTTAATTGGATTGTAATTTGAAAATTAAAAGTACTGTCTGCTTACTTCCCTGTGGTTTTGATGTTAGGAAAGTTGCTTCCGCACCATTGCTTTCCTTACAGAGGGTAGTACTGCTAGTGGTCTCATCCTTTCTCTTAATGTATTTTCTCACCACATTGAATAAGTGGAAATTTTGTAAATGCTCACCCACTAAATAAGTGGACATACTGTAATTTGTTTACCCCATTGAATAAATGGAAATTCTTGTGCTTTGTAATTGTACTTTGTTAAAAAAGCATGAAATATCTATATTCATTATAATTTCATAGTCCACTAAATAAGTGTTGAATTGTTTTCTTTTCTAGTTATTGCATGACACACTCCATTGAAGAAATGAGATTTTTTGGCTTTTTGCCTAGTGTGTTTCCTTCTAAGTTGTTGCATTCTAGATACTTGTGTGGTCCTCCACATCGTATGCTCTCACCTTGCCCATCTCAAGGCTGAGTGATCAAAAAGTGATAAAGGCATCCATTGTAACTTATTTTAATTTGGATTTTTTAATAAAAAATGTAGCCCTTGTTTATTACAATAGTCCACAATGTGGATATCTTGATTTCCCTTGTTTGAATAATTATTGTTTCCAATACAAGTATTATAATTTTGAAAATTGTTGCAACTATTGTTTTTAATAGAGGGGTCTCCATGAATTATTTCATCATGGAACTCCTTTTAATTTTCAAAAGAATTGGAAGCAAGGAATTATTATTTTAATTTTGATTATTTATTTGTTTTTGAATAACCAATATTCCATTACTACAATATAGTTTTTCTCTAGCTATTAATTGTAGCTTGATCAATGTGAAGGGGAATTTATAGAGCTTCCTTAATATTTGTAGTATTCTTTGGATCTCTTCTTATGTCATGTAGAAAGAGATCATAAAATTTGTAAGGATTTGTATTAGGGACAATGGACAAGGAATACAATACTTGCCTTGACTAGGTCAAGAAGTGATTCACAAATTCATTATTGTTTTGCTATATGTCGAGGAATTATCTAATCCCTATTCTAATAAACATATTTATATTAAAGGTGGTGATGAAATATCCAATGAGATATCTAAAAGAATGGATGGAACCTTTAGCTAATTAATAATACCATTTAATAATAATGTATTCTAAATTTTTCATACATATCTAGGAAACTACCACATGCCACGAGGGGTCTCAAATGACAGTGGTGTAGGATTTAATGTGTGTATTTGGATCTCCTTCCCCTTCAAACCTAGGAAGGTTGGGAAGTGGTATAGGTAGCATTTCATTCCTAATGGCATGTCTTAAATAATCCCCAACATATTTAGGATAAGTTCAAGAAAAGGACCATGTACAAAAGGAGGTAGCTTTCTAAAAATAATAGATAGGTTGGAATTGAAGTGTTTGAATTGTGTTGAGAACAAGGCAAATATATACAATAAAGTATAAATAAATACTACTCAATTCTAGCTAGTACATGTGATCAAACCATCAAATAAAACAAGAAGCAAAAATAAAAACAACAATAATATGTAACTAGATTTACATGGAGAACCTTTTTTTGAAACAAAAAAGACTCCACCGCCAAAGATATTCCAAGCTTGTATCAATATTAATAAGATTATTCCAATACAATCTCCAATCTAATAACATTCTAGCTATTTAACAACACTTCACAAGTATAACACTATTAAACCCCTCTCTCATACACTCGACATAGAGCAAACAAAACAAAAAACCACCAAGTGGTTTATGTAAAATAGTGTCCACCAAAACCATGGTACACAAGAACAATCCCATGCCCCCTATGCATTGGAACATGATCATAAGGTAGAAACCAACTAATGATAGTATGCTCCACTCTTCCCAATGTAACTACTACTATTACCTTTTACCATGATCTCCTTATTCGATGTCATTACAATAATATCCCAAGCCCACCTCTCACCCTTTCTATTTTTCTAAGGTATCACACTATTAAACTTTGAAGCTCATTTTATCACTCTCTAAGGGGTTTCCAAGGGGTTGAACAAACTTCAAACTAATATTTGATCTATTTAATATACCCATCTCTTCAAAATCTCTGATTTAAAAATAACCATGAAATTAGAGCGCTAGGTCAAAGATTGCATCCTCTAGAAGGTATTTGGAGAAAATAACATTACTCATAAGATTGCACCCTCTAGAAGGTATTTGGAGAAAATAATATTAATCATAAGATTGCAAGTGAATATCACACTAATCCTAACAAATAAATCATCGGTACCAGAGAAATGCTTCATAATTTGAGGGCACATTGTTGGTTTGTGGAAAACTAGGTGAATCCATATAATTGAGGTTGGTTTGGTAGCATTTGTTGGATGTTGTGGATGTGTTGCTGACATGTGGTTGTCATTGATGTCAACACTATTAGCCTTTAATACATTAGAGGTTGTATATGTCAAGGATATTGAGAAAATTACAAAGAAAGTGTTCCAAGTTCCCAGTGGAACTTTTTCGATCATGAAGGCATCTTGTTCTATATGTTGAAGATCAATTGATATGGACTAAAGGGTTTTTTTTTAGAGTATCTAGATCATCTACTGGAAGTTTCAGAGGTCTGCATATAGATTTGATTGTGTTGTGGTCTAACAATATTTCTGTGGTCTCTATTAGTATTCGTGAGTGAAATTTGTGTGATTCTGGTAATTCTAGTTGTTGTGGATGTTTCATTGTTGTTTCTTGGTGTTCTTGGATGTCTCTAGATCGTTCTCTATCTGTGTGGTACACCCACATTGTTCGGTGTGCTAGTGGTTGAATATTTTTCTTGTGCACGTTTGAGTTTTCATGTTCTTGGCCGACATGATGGTGGTAACATGTTGTGGATCCTTGAAAAGTAAAATTTGAATGTTTGGCACACTTGTGAATATTGTTTTGGGTCACATCATTGTTTTGGTCGATGGTGTTTAGATCCACATTGAAAATTTAATTGTAAATTTGGGCCGACATTGCAAATATGTTTTATTTTTTTGGCTGACTAAGTTGTTGATGTAATCTCATGTAGCGGATATATAAGAGCGATTTTTTCATCAGTGCAAAGTGTGCTTTGTGTGGTGGGTGTGCTCCTATGTGTGTATGTGTGAATATCATTCGATTGTAGAGAAAAGTGTGAAGAAGTTTGAGTGAAGTGTGAAGTAGTTTGAGTGAAAAGTGAAGGAGTTTTATGTGCTTAATTGGAACTCTAATCAGGCTTGTGCATAAGCTATTTTCTTAGCTCGTACTCTTCAGATTTAATCCTATGCTATATTGTTGGGCAGTGAGCCCCTTCTATAACTGAGCAGTGAGCTCTAGGCAGTGTGTCTGAATGCATGTGCATTCCCCTTTATTGTTTTCATTATACTTTTAATAGGGTATAATATTGTGGACTAACATCCACCATGGTTTTTCCCCTAATAGGGTTTCCACATAAAAATCTTGGTGTTCTCTGTCTCTTTGATGTGTTAATTTCTTATTCATCATATTTGAGATTAAATAAAGTTTGAAAAGTTTATTATTTTGTGACAAATGATTCACCCCCCCTCTTAGTTGTCTGTCCTTGTTTTTCCAACAATTGGTATCAGAGCAGGTTCCTCTAAAGAAGTCTAAGAGCTTGAGGTGATCCGAGATGGCAACATACAAGGACAGTCCTAGATTTGATGGAACTAACTACTCACTATGGAAAGTCAGGATGCAATATCACCTAAGGTGTATTGGTGAAGCTTTCTGGAAGATTACAAAAGATCCATATGTTATTCCTTAGAATGGTCCCTCCACTACTGATGAGATCAAAGATGTTGAAAACAATATCAAGGTTATTGAAGCTTTGGTGAGTGCTTTGATAGATTCAAAGATGGAAAATGTGATAGGACTGTAGATAGCTCATGAGATTTGGATGAATCTAGAAACTTTGTATGGAGGAGATGCACAGGTGAAGATGGCTAAGCTACAGAGTTTGAAAGGAAAGTATGAGAATTTGAAGAGGGGTGAAGATAAAAATATCACTTCTTTTATGCAAAGAGTAAATGAAATAGTGATGGGTATTAGATGTTCCGGTGGTTCTTTGGATGAGGATGAAATTATGGCTAAGATACTCAGATCCTTGCTTCCCTCCTACAAAGTGAAGGCTCATGCTATTGAAGAGCTCATATCAGTAAAAAAGATGACAAGAGACACGCTGGTTGGTAAGCTTGCTACTTTTGAATTAAGTGAATTTGGTGAATCTGTTCCGAAGATTGAATATGCATTCAAGGCTACTATATCCAGAAGTAACAAGCAAAGATATGGTCTAAGAGATTGTTCCAGGAAGATATCAAAGTATGATGAACTAAGACAACTTGAAGATAAAGAAAGAGAGGTAGAAGAATTGGAAGCATTAGTTGTAAAGAAAGAAGGTAGAAGAAAAGGTAAGTATGAAAGAGTGTTACCTATTAAATGTTTTTCTTGCAATAAAATAGGTCATTTTTCATCAAGATGTATTGAAAGAGTTCCTAGATCTAAGCTTAACAAGTCTAGATTCCAAAAGAAATGTTACTTTGCTGAAGGAGTGATTGATGATGAGTCTGATAAAGATAATGGAAATGAAGATGAATGGGTTTTCATTGCTACCATTGAAAATAGTCTTGTGGCTATTGAATTTTCTAAAGATGTGAAAGCTCTTGCAGCCTGAGTTGAAGAAAAGGATGAGTGGGCTATTGACAGTGGATGCTCACATCATATGATTGGTGATAAAAACAAATTTGTAAGTCTAGAGAAGTATGATGGTGGTGTTGTAAAATTTGGAGACAACAATGCTAGTGTGATTCGTGGCAGAGGTTCTATTTGTCTTGGTGGTAAGGATAACACTAATGATGTTCTTTATGTTGAAGGCATGAAGCACAATCTTTTGAGTGTTGGATAGATGGTGGACAAAGGCTATGATCTACAATTCAAAGATGGAAGATGCAAGATATGTGGAAGTTCTAGCAATATGATTGCTACAAGTAGAAAGACAAAAGGTAATATTTTTCACCTGAATACTGCTAGTGGGAGTTGTTTATTTGCTTAAGTAGATGAAAGCTGGTTGTGGCATAGGAGGCCATGTCATGTAAATTTTGATAACATTGTCAAGGTAAGTTCCACTCAAGCATTAAGAGATCTACCTAAGTTAGTGAAGCTTTCTAACACAATTTGTAAGGAGTGTTAGATGGGTAAACATATTAGAGTCTCCTTCTAGAGAAAACAATTTCATTCAAATGATTTGTTGGAGCTGCTACATACTGACCTCTGTGGTCCCTCTAGAGTTAGAAGTATTCATGGAGAAAGGTACTTTATGTTGATTATTGATGATTACTCTAGAATGATATGGGTTTCCTTCTTAAGAGAAAAATGTGAAGCATTGGAAAAGTTCAAAAGTTTCAAGGCTATGGCAGAAAATGAGAAAGGTATAAAAATCAAGTGTCTGAGATCTAACAAAGGTGGTGAGTTCACCTCCAGGGAGTTCAACTATTTTTGTGAAGAACATGGAATCAGAAGATAGTTATCTTCTCCCCAAACCCCTCAATAGAATGGAGTTGCAAAGAGAAAGAATAAAACAATTTTGGATGCTGCTAGAACAATGATGTTAGAAGGAAATGTGCCCCAGATCTATTGGAGTGAAGATGTAAGCAGTGTTGTGTATATACTTTAAACCGAGTAAATGTTAATGGTAACTCTAGTAAGACCCCTTTTGAGCTATGGTTTGGTTATAAGCTTACTATTAAATATTTCAAGATATTTGGAAGAAAATGTTATATCAAGAGAGATGATGATATAGGAAAGTTTGATGCAAGAAGTGATGAAGGAATATTTTTAGGTTACTATACTAAAAGCAAGGCCTACCAGTGCTATAAAAAAAGACTGAGAAAGATGGTTGAGAGTACAAATGTCAGAGTTGATGAGGAATCAACCAAATCATCCAGATATTATGGTTATGATTCAAATGAAGAAAATACAAACAAAGGAAAAAATGTTCAGACACCAAATCAACTTCAAATTATTCCCTATGTTCTGGTAAAGCAACCTCAATTCATTCTGGTAAATCAAGTCAGAAAGCACAAACAAGTGCAAGTGCAAAAGAAATATCAGAAGAACCAAAAGCTCGTGGAAGTCCTAAAACTCCAAGGTATGTAAAGCTAAATCATTCTGAAATTCAAATTATAGGAGATAAGAATAAAGGAGTGCAAACCAGAAGAAAGATTGTAGAAGCGTATTGTCTGATTTCCAAGATTGAACCTAAAAATGTCACTAAAGCCTGCCAATATGAATGTTGGATGGAAGATATGAAGGAAGAGCTGACACAAATTGAAAGGAATGACACGTGGATATTGGTTCCCAGACCTAAAGACAAAAATGTGATTAGTACTAAATGGGTGTTTCGGAACAAGTTGAATGAATAAGGTGAAGTGGTCTGGAATAAAGAAAGACTGGTATGTAAAGGGTATTCTCAAATGGAAGGTGTTGATTTTGAAGAAACTTTTGCCCCTATTTCCAGAATTGAAGTTGTTAGATTATTTCTTGCTTATGCTACATACAAGAACTATAAAGTCTATCAAATGGATGTGAAGTCAGAATTTTTGAATGGAGAACTAGAAGAAGTATACATTGAACAGTCAAATGGATTTCAACTAAGTAACAAGGAAGATATGGTTTGCTGCTTGAAGAAAGCTCTATATGGACTTAAGCAAGACCCCAACGCCTGATATGCTAGATTGGACAAATACTTACTGAGGCTTGGATTAACTAAAGGTATTGTTGATAGCAACTTATATTTCAAATTGGATCATGATCAAGAGTTAATTATAGAAGTCTTTGTTGATGACATCATTTTTGGAGGAGATGACAATCTATGTATGAAGTTTGTTGATGAGATGAATGATGAATTTGAGATGAGTATGATTAGAGAGATGTTCTTTCTGGGATTGCAAGTTACCTAGTTAGACAAGGGGATTTTCATATCTCAGTCCAAATATGTGAGAGAGCTACTGAAGAAATTTGGGATGGAAGAATCAAAGCCTATTGGTACTCCTATGGTGACCGGATGCAAGCTAACATAGAATGATGATTCTCCTAAGGTGAATCAAACTAGATACAGTTCAATGA
>VDFB02100561.1:36720-79098 GCA_007258455.2 Sequoia sempervirens | reverse complement strand
ATGAAGTTTGTTGATGAGATGAAGGATTAATTTGAGATGAGTATGATTAGAGAGATGTTCTTTCTGGGATTGCAAGTTACCTAGTTAGACAAGGGGATTTTCATATCTCAGTCCAAATATGTGAGAGAGCTACTGAAGAAATTTGGGATGGAAGAATCAAAGCCTATTGGTACTCCTATGGTGATCGGATGCAAGCTAACATAGAATGATGATTCTCCTAAGGTGAATCAAACTAGATACAGTTCAATGATTGGTGGATTGCTCTATTTAACTTAGACTAGACCAAATATTATGAATGCTATATGTATGGTTGCTAGATTTCAGGCTGATCCAAAAGAATCACATGTGACTACTGTTAAGAGAATCTTCGGATATCTGAAAGGAATAGTTGACTTTGGACTTTGGTATCCAAAGGATGATGATCTCACTTTGAGTGCATATATTGATGCGGATTAGGATGGAGATGTAGATGATAGGAAAATTACTAGTGGTGGTGCTTTCTTCCTAGGGAAGAAGTTGGTGTCTTGGTTGAGCAAAAAGCAGAATTCCATTTCTCTATCTACTGCTAAAGTAGAATATATTGTTGTTGCAAATAATTGTACTCAAGTGATATGGATGAAACAAATGTTGAAAGATATTAGGGTGATATATGAAGAGCATATTGCCATATATTGTGACAATTCAAGTGCAATAAATATTTCAAAGAATCCGGTTCTACACTCTAAGACTAAACATATATCAATCAAGTTTCACTTCTTGAGGGAGAAAGTGAATGAGAAAGAAGTCAGATTGGAGTATGTGCCTACCAAAGAACAGATTGTAGACATCTTTACTAAGCCATTGCCAAAGGATACTTTTGAGTATCTCAAAGGAATGTTAGGGGTAATTACCCCTCCTGATAAGAACTAAAAGATGCATTTACTTGCATCAATCCATGAGCTACATTGCTATATTCTGATCTGGATTGATGTTTATGTGGCTGCTACTCAAGGGGAGTAGTCAGATGTGCAAATATGTGGTTTAGAGCATGTATATGGAAAGAACATGGTTGCCTTTACCATTGATGTCAAAGGGGGAGAAGTGCAATGTGAAAAATATTTCTAGGAGAAGAGCCTTGTGGGAGAAAAGCAGTTAAGAAGCAAGTGTGTTGGGTTGATAGTATTTTTCACATCATGTGTTGCCATTAATGTCAAAGGGGGAGATCGTTGGATGCTATGGATGTATTGCTGATATGTGGTTGTCATTGATGTCAACACTATCAGCCTTCAATACATCAGATGATGTATATGTCGAGGATATTGAGAAAATTGTAAAAGAAAGTGTTCCAGGTTCCCAGTGGAACTATGTAGATCATTAAGGTGTCTTATTCTGTATGTTGAAGATTAGTTGTTGTGGACTAAAGGGTTTATTTTTTAGAGTATCTAGATCATCTACCAGAAGTTTCAAAGGTTTGCATATAGATTTGATCGTGTTGTGGTCTGACAATATTTTTGTGGTCTCTGTCATTATTCTTGAGTGAAGTTTGTGTGAATTTGGTAATTCTAGTTGCTGTGGATGTTTCTCTATTATTTCTTGGTGTTCTTGGATGTCTCTAGATCATTCTCTATCTTTGTGTTACATCCACATTGTTCGATGTACTAGTGGTCAAAATTTTTTCTTGTTCACGTTTGGGTTTTCATGTTCTTGGACAACGTGATGGTGGTAATATGTTGTGGATCCTTGAAAAGTAAAATTTGAATGTTTGGCGTGCTCGTGAATATTGTTTTGGGTTACATCATTGTTTTGGCCGATGGTGTTTAGATCCACATTGAAAATTTAATTGTAAATTTGGGCCGAAATTGCAAATATGTTTTATTTTTCTGGCCAACTAAGTTGTTGATCTCATGTAGCAGATATATAAGAGCGATTTTTTCATCTATGCAAAGTGTGCTTCGTGTGGTGGGTGTGATCCTATGTGTGTATGTGCAAATATCATTCGATTGCAGAGCAGAGTGTGAAGAAGCTTGAGTGAAGTGTGAAGTAGTTTGAGTGAAAAGAGAAGGAGTTTTTTGTGCTTAATTGGAAATGTAATCAGGCTTGTACATAAGCTATTTTCTCAATTTGTACCCTCTGGATTTAATCATATTTTGTATTGTTGGGTAGTGAGCCCCTTCTGTAACTGAGCAGTGAGCTCTAGATAGTGTGCCTAAATGCATGTGCATTCCCCTTTATTGTTTTCATTATACTTTGAACAAGGTATAATATTGTGGACTAACATCCATCGTGGGTTTTCCCCTAACAGGGTTTCCATGTTAAAATATTGGTGTTCTCTGTCTCTCTAATGTGTTAATTGCTTATTCATCAGATCTGAGATTAAGTTTGAAAAGTTTATTATTTTGTGACAACTAATTCACCCCCCCTCTCAGTTGTTTGTCCTTGTTTTTCCAACAACATTTCACTTGGTTGATGTGTAGTTGTGGTCTTGAATGGAGGTGTTGTGCCTTTCCCACATGCCCCTATGAAAGCGGGGACCCCTTCTTTTCTTTTTTGTGGGATTTCTACTTTTGGGTTCTTCAATTGGGTCGTTTTAGATTAGTTTTCCTTTTTAGCATGGTTGCTCATTAGTTTTGTGCTTCAGTTGCAACTTTGGTCAGGAAAATTTGGTTTGTAGAGATTTGACTAGGATAATTTTGTCTCAATTTTATGGCAAAATCAAACATACCCTTAGTCTCTATAGAGTCAAGAAGTCTTTGGTTTTCTGCAAAATCAAAGGGCTTGTGTTTTCCTGCAAAGCCAAAATTGCAATTTTTTTATTGTGGTTATACACAAGTCAAGGATTGACTAGTTTTTCGCAAGGATCATGTGTGTCAATTTTCTATAAAGTAGATGATTACAGCTTTTTTGTAGGGTCGCACCCACTCAAATTTTTGCATTTGAATACTTGACACTATTAATCTGGGGTATTAATGGTGGTAGATGGGTTGAAGTATATATGCCATTTGGAGATCGTTGAGATCATTTTTTCTCAAATCAAAGATCCAATTTGGTGATGCGGAGCTCATGAGTGACCAAGGGTGCAATTGATTAAGGATCTTAGCGTTTTTACCTAATATTTTCATGAAAATATAGGTGAGTGGCCTTAGCATTATTTATGTGCCTTAGTTTAAATTGAAAGTTAAGGTTAAAGAACAGTTGAAATTTGGGTTGGATTTTCCTAGGTGTGTTAGCTTCTTTAAGTTGGTATATAAGTAAACTTGGGTAGCTAGGAAGGTTAGGTTTATAATTATTTTTAGTTGGGAAGTATGAGCTAGTCCCCATTTTCTTTTGACGTGTTTCTTGTAGGTTAAGGTTTGTAGTTTTTGTGCATTGGTTCTAGGGTTAAAATTAGGGTATTTTGAATGAGTGGTGTGTTGAAGTTTTTCTAAATTATGAGAATTCATATGCTTTCTTGCTCATGGATGGTTGGAGTTGATCAAATTAGGGTTTCACCGTCCATGGTGAGTGAAGTTTAGGTTTGGGGCTTTTTCGTATAATTTTCTTTACCTCATTGTTGATAAGTTTGTGCAACCTTTAGTTTGTGGAGACTTAAGTTTGTGGAGATTTGATGGCTTCCCAACTTTATCTCTACATCATTTAGATGCCCGCATTAGGTCTTGTGTCTATTTTATTTTTATAGAAAATTGAGTGGTTGTCATCATAGTTGGAAAACTTAGACTTGCCACAGACTTGACAACCTAAAAATATGACTTGGACTCAGGACTCAACATGGACTTGGGAAAAAACTTGGTTAGGACTCGGCAAAAAAAAAAACCATAGTTTTACAAAAAAAACAAGAACAAATTAATGCATTTAGAGAACCTAAGAGCCTAATTTGATTATCAAACACTCATAATTCAAAGATTACACATGTCATATGATCATCAAACACTCAATAATTGAAATTTAATCATTCATAGTCATCAAATATTCATAGTTTCAATGTATAACAACATCATAAGTTTATAAATGTTTACATATAATTATGTCAAAAAGAGGAAAACATTAACAACCACATGTAATCTATATCTTCTTCTTTCCCCTCCCAATGGTACTCAATTTTGAAGGCCTAGAACTAGAAGGTTCCCATGCTACAGTATCCAAACAAGGACTAGGAGATTGAGCAGTGGTTTCTTGATATTCAAATGTGTCTTTGTCCTCCTCTATGGCATCCAATCTTGCTGCTTCTCCTTCTTTTGTTGTTGCTCTCTCTAATTCAACAAGATCCTCACCAGTAAGGAAGACATCAACCTCATCATTTTGTTCATCAATAGTCCATTCACCATATGGATCAATGTCATCCAAGTCAATGAACTCATGTGAAACACCCTCCACCATTTTAGTTCGAAGGCGAAGGTTGTACCGAACAAAAACTAAATAATTTAGGTGTTGTTGAGTCAACCTATTTCTCTTCTTTGCGTGAATGTTCTCAAATAAACTCCAATTGTGTTCACACCCAGAATCACTGCATGACTACGACAAGACACATATGGCTAGCTTTTGAAGATTTGGTGTGCTAGCACCATAGTTCTTCCACCATAGATCTACAAAAACATGTTTAAAAAATATAAGTATTAAGAAATAAGAATAAAGTAAAAAAATCTATATGTAAGAATCAAGTTTCTAATTTCATTTTTTTACCTAGTGGTTGTTTTCCTCTCCTTTTAATTGCTTGTTGGGAGGAAAAGAGTCTTCCATCTACACCCTTGTAGACCTTGAATATATAAAAGACAAAGTAAATCAAATATAGAAAATTCATAGATAGTCAAGGCTCAACATTGAAAATTCATAAATAAGATGTAACAAATCTCACCTGCAACTCATCAAGCACCTTATCTCTCAACTCATGATTAGGCACCATCTTATCAATGCATGTGACAAGACCTTCCATGACCTCCTCATCCATCTTAAATGTGTCTGAGAAGTAGAACTTCAGATTCAAGAAGTAGGCAAGGGCATGAATCGACTGGTGGAGTTGGTTTGTCCATCTCTGATCAATGATTCACCATATGATTTCATATTTCCTTATGTTGCCACCATAGTAATGTGATATGGCATCTTTGGCCCTATCCATGGCCTCATAGATGAAACCCATTGGCATGCCCTATCCATCCACCATACGAAGAACCCTCACCAAGGGTTTTGTCACCTAAAAAACAAAAGTAACCCCTCAAAAAATAAAAACAACAAATTGATTATCATGTATAATTTTTTTTTTTTTGTGATTGCTACTTACCCCCATCAAGTCCTCTCCATTTTTTATGAATGCCTCATAAAAAACTATGGCAACAATCCTCTCCCCTTCAGGTCTAGTGGAAAATGAAGACTCCTTCCAAGCATCAAACACAAACATTTGCTTGAGATGAGCAATGGCACCAAGAATGCTTTGCAATGTGAGGAAGTGGCTAGCAAATCGTATCACTCTAGGTTGCACAAGGTCCTTGCCATTTGTGAATTTTCTCATCAAAGAAAGCACCCAAGTATGGTTGTAGATAAATTTTGTAACACTTTTTGCATCTACAACCACATTTTTGACCCATGAAATCTTCCCAATGTCCTCTAGCAACAGGTCCAAGCAATGTGCAACACATAGAGACCATGCAATTGTGGGATACCTCTCCATAAGTAGTCTACCTGCAGCTACATATGCAGTTGCATTGTCCATGATAATTTGGACAACATTATCAACTCCAACCTCCTGGACCACCCCATCTAATAGATTGCATAAAGTCTCAACATTTTTGAATTCATGGGAGACATCTATTGATTTTAGGAACACCAATCCACCATTAGAGGCCACTAAAAAGTTTATGAGAGTTCTATTTCATCCATCTATCCACCCATCAGATAAAATGCTATAACATTTTCTTCGCCAAAATTTCTTTTGCTCATCAAGCACAAGCCGTGTATTCTTTACAGCTTCCTCTAGTAATGGCCCACTCAAATCTTTAGTTGATGGGTTCTTAAACCCTTTTCTTGCAATTGTAAGGGCATTCACCAAACCTTCCCAATATGGGCTGCTTGCCACATTGAAAGGTAGATTATTGTAGTACCAAAAGTTTGTTGCTAACATCTTAGCTTCATGATGCTTTTCCTTCTTCCAACCGGTACCTTCAAATGAAGGTTGTGCTCTTGGAACATTACATGGAATAAAATAATTTGGTCCTGATGAAGGACCCTGTCCAACACTACCAGTAGAAAAGGAACCCTCAGGACTCTCACTAAAAGATGAATGTGGACCACAGATACTTGGACTTGTAGTACCATGGGGCATAGATGGTGTAGAATGGGATCCACTCATCGTTGCTACTAGTGCATCCTTTGTTTTTTGTCTTTCATCTTTTTTTTAGCTCATAATCAACAAGAAGGGCCTTCATCTCTCTAATAATCTCAAGAGCAATCTTAGTGCATCCTTCCACATTTTGCTCAGGTATTTTTGCAAAGTGGTATTTTAATCTGTTTACTCCTCCTGTCATCCATTTCTGGCATTTGGTACATGTCACTTCACCTTTTTTGTTTGTTGGTATTCCATACTTCATGCAGGGTCTTTTCTTGTTCCCTTTGGATTTGAAGACAACATTGTTGTTTCAAGTTCAACATGAAAAAAAAATCAGCAAATAAATGTCATTCAAAGTTTCAAACATTTGCAAAAAAAGAAGAATGCAAAACCAACCTAGAAATAGTAGGAATTAGGCTATTAAGGGAAATAGAAAAAAAATTGGTAGTATTTCCCCTTATTTTATTTTTTTATTTTTTTATTTTGAATGCAAAAAAACAAAAAAAAAAGAATTGTTAAATCACTTACTTGACTTTATTTTGATCTTCTTAGCTCGTTCTCCTGGTTTCTTTCAACCCCAAATCAATTTGCAGACCTGTATTTCACATCCTTGAGTGTTAAAATTAACCCTTTTTCACTCCTAGTCGTGTAGAAAAGTCCTGGGTCGGGACTCCTCAGTCCGTGGTGAGTGGACTCGGCTCACCAACGGACTCTAGAGTCCACCAAGTCCGCGGCGAGTTCACAAGAGTCTGCGAACTATGATTGCCATTTCCCCATAAAAGTAAGTTAGTCAGAATCTCCACAAGATTCGATCATGTCAATCTCCAGCAATAACCTTAGGTTTGCGAAGATTCAACTCAACTTAGGTTGTGTACACCTCAATTTTTTGCAAAAGTGTGGTGTGTCCAATCTCCACAAAGATTTAGGTCACATCGGTTCTCCACAAAATCATGCTAAGGCAGTTTTTCCACAAAACTTCAGATTGCAGAGTTTCAAGGGGTGCTCAACTTCGTCTTACTCCCCTTGATTTCTCCACTAAATTTTCAAACTCACTTTTCTGTAAGGTCTTTGAGTTCAATTCTTCCACAAAATTAGAATAGATCATTTTTTTCACATAATCAGGTGCACGTGAATTCTCCGCAAAGTTTTCAATGTTCGTAGTTTCCGCATAGTGAGATTTTTATCTCATAGTTTTGTGGGGACTAAATGCCACAAAATTTTTCATGACTAATTCTCCACAAGCTTTAGTTTGCGGAGATATGGAGTGCGCATGATTTTATTTAAGATTTTTTCCTTAGTGTTATTTTTGCGAGATTGTAGGCGTTAGATTTCCGCAAGGAGATAGGTTTCAAATTCCCACAAGGTAACATTTGATCTTACAAAGTTGAAGAATGTTAATTCTCCACAAGGTTTGGCATGGTCATATTGTCTGCAAATTTTGATCCCTCTTAGTTTTTTGCTAAGATCTCTGTGCTTCAAAGTTCTACAATTAACTCAAGTGTTAAATTTTGATATTCTTATTTGATGTTTTTGCGGATATATTTTTATGATTTCAAGTGGTTAAATGGGCATATTAATGGTACATTTTCTTCAATCTATTAAGAGATATGTTTAAGATATCTTTTGTAGCATGTAAATAGTGATATCATTGGGAACTATCAAATTGCTTATTGGTGGTTGGTTTTGTAGGTTTCATGGATAGAACAATTGAATTGAAGTACGACTTTAAAGTCGTAGATCCTCCCACAAGGATTACTACTAGTTGGTTGCTGGTTCAGGATACCAATCTGGGACATGTTGATATGGAGGAATTCAGAGAGATAGTTTTTGGGGATCAACAAAATAACAGTCTGTTGGTTTTCCCATTGTCGTTCAATGTCCCAAGCTCATAATGGAAAGTCGGGAGCACAACCACAAGGAATCCCATAAAATTATAGCTGCAAATGGGAGAGTGCTAGCAGACCTTTCAGTTGCTTCTATTTCCTATAATTTTGGGGTCCCATCATTCTCTAATATGACCCTTGCTCCTAGAGAGGATGCCATATGGTATTTGATGCAGACCCAGAGGCTTGTATGAAGGTTGTAAATGAAATGTGTATGAAACACCCAAGATGATTTTGCAAATAAGCTGCCTAAGCACTAGTACAAAAGTGACTTCATCATAGAGGTTAATAATCTGGTTAGTCTCCTGAGTAGGGTAATGGGACTCACTTCAACCTCCACCTTTGAGAACTAGATGTTCTAGTACACAGGAGAGATTTTAAGGGGACCTACCAAGTTCCCATGGGCACAGATCATAAGTGATAACATTCACAACCAGTTCTCTATAGTACAATATGACTTCGTATATAATATAACTCTTTGCTGCCAACTTCAGGTATAGAGGACTAACTTGTTTGGGTCCTATTGGCACTGGTCTTGGAAACTAATATAAGGTATACAATTGCTACCCCCAGCTCCAAATGCAAAATACCAAAACTCACTATAAGCGGGTAAACGATGCCTCTATCATGTTCATAGTCAGGACTCTTCAAGGGGATCTGAATAGTTGACTTTCTTCATTTGCAATGGATATGTTGAAGAGGTTCGGGTATTGGTTCATCCATAAGTTCACATATTTCAGGATTGAGGGATTCTCAAGAGCTCATTACAAGATTCTTAGAATCTTAAGTATCCCAATGATAAACTGGTAATGCTAGAAATGAAGACAACTATGTACCTCCCACCAATTACTAAAGAGAAAACATAGGGTAGGAGTCCCTTATGTATTGGCACTTGGGAGTTGTCTGTATGTATGCCCTTCAACACAGTCTTCTAAATTTTTAGATGTGGATATGCAGACCTTTGGGTTCAATTTCCACAATTGAAGGAAACACTTTGATCCTATTGGGAAGATGAAAAAACAAGTGGGAAAGAAATATGGGGCACCAACTAGACATAGAAGAATTTTGGGTCAATTGCAAGAATTACCTTGAAGTAAGGAAAATGACCTAATCTGGGTTGACTATAGAATATATTTGAAGTTTGAACTCTCCGCCTCTTTCTTATTCCTGATCAAGTGGAAGAAGATGACAAAGTATTATCAGAGGATGAGTACAATGAAGTGGCTAAGCAACCAATTGCATTGATTGAATGGATTGAAGAGGAAATGGTTGACTTAGATGTCATTAACTTGTCTTAAGGAGAACTAGAAGGTGGATGGAAGCATAGTACTCTACTCTCCTATCTAAAGGGATACAATTAACTTATGAGAAGGCTGAAGAAGTAGCTGAAGACTCTTCTAGGGAGGAAGAGAAAATTGAAGAATAAACTAGCCATGTGAGGAGTTTGTAGAGAAGGAAGTGGGAACTCCTTCCAAGGCCAAAGGCAAGATCAAGAAAAAAAAAGAGGAGCTCGACAACCTACTGCCAAACCAAAAGTGTACAAGAGGAAGGCTAGCACTACAGAGGGAAGCAAGCCCCAACCAAAACAAACAAAAAGAGAAAGAATGATGTTCGAGCTAGTAGAAGAAGAAAAGGGAGACTCTTCTCCTTCACCTACTCCCTTCACTGTCGCACCTCCATCTTCTCCACTGATCTCCACATCATCCCCCTCCTCTATTATCCCTTCATCTACCTTTGCTTCACCTCCTCTGTTTGCTATCTTGATGGATATCACCACTTCCATTCCAACCCCATCCACTACCCTCATTTCAATTGATTCATCTCCTTCTACTTCTCTCCCTTCCACTACCTCTTTTCCTCCCCAATTCACCATGTACACCATTTCTTCTGCCACTCCCACCTCTACTCCTCCCACTTCAATCGATCTTTGTCAATCTTTCATCTCCCACCTTTTGAATGTGCCTAAGGAGATGGTTGCTACAATGCTCTCCCAAGTCAAAAAATCCTATTGAATCAACTATCATAGACCACTTCCTCATCTTCCTCAAAAGAAACATTGGAGCCTCCCTTTATGGAGAGAGTATATAGAATATTGGATGAATTAAAACAATAAGAAAAAAAGAGTATGGTTTCTCTTTCCTTGTTGGAAGATGCATTAGTTCCACCAATGCAATAAAAGTCCTCAGAAGAGGAGAAAGCTACACAAGATGTCTCTAGGCCTAAGCTTGCACCACCTACAAGTCGAGAAGAAGAGAAATCTGTAGAAGATCAACCAGGGAAGCAAGATGAGAAAATTCATGAGGAATTCTTCGTGGAAGATATTCATAATGAAACTTCTTTTCCTCCTCCACAAATAGATAAAGTTGTTGCCCCTATATGGCTAGAAGAACAATTGAAGAATAAAAGGTTAATTGTTAAAACTTCAAGTTAAGCCTTGATGCAATTTTGAGCATAATAGAAAAGCCCAAGGAGAAGAAAGCAACCAAGATAAGGTCTCACATGACCAAAGATTCTTTGGGGTCAAGAATTTTACATGCAGCTACTCCTATTGTAGACAAAGATTATCAAACCAATTTTCTTGAGGATATCAATGTTTCAACTATAAATCTCAGTCTTACAAATAAAGCTCAGGAGATTGATGAACTTTAGGGGTCAGTTCCAATATTTTGAAACAGATGAATAAAGATGACGCAACTAAGGCTGAATCAAAGTCACAAGTGGCAAAGCTAACCACTTTCATCCAACATTTGGTGACCACACCAGGAAAAGTTGTAACTCCAATAGTGTTGTCCAAAATGGAGGAAATGAGGTTTTGGGCCCAATCTACTCAGAGTTGGATAACGTAATTTTTGACATCGACAGTAAGGAAAATTATATTTCCATGCAAGTGCATAATAACTTCCTCATCCTCAAGGAGGAAGTAGATAAATTAATCAAATATTGTAGTAGCAATAAGAAATACCATGGCATGGTAGTTCCCAAGGTAGAGGCTATAAAGAAAATTTCCAACTAAGTGATAATCAAAGAGGATATTCTGAAAAAAGGAATTAATCAAAGAGCTTTACTATTGGTTGCATGCTCTCATGTTCCATAGAGAGATAGTGATGCAAGTGAATCCAAAAGTGAAGAAAATTAATGAAATTTTGATGGCTTGCAGCTAGTTTTTGGGAGAAATTACAAAAACTAAGGTGGATGTTACTGCAAGAATAAATGAACAAATCCTGAAGAAATAATAGAAGTTGTTGATTCACAGAGAGCCTATTGAGGAATTATCAGCAGATTTTATGGACGAGGCTTCCCAATTTTTTGGTGAAATCTCAAGATTTTATTATGAAAAAGCCTTCATAGATGGCTTTACACCACCATTTGATCGATCAATATGATGCTCAATTTTACAAGATCCATGGTGTTGCAGGTCCACCGAATGATGAGGTCACTTTTGTAAAATTTGTAGTGAAGGAGAATTCAAAAGGCAAAAGTGTCATGGATGATCATTTTTTGTAAAAATACCAACTGGGAAATTTTTGGGATTTTGTTCCCCAAATATCCTGGGATGTTGTAAAATGTAATTAATGCAAAAATATATTATACTGTACTTTTACATATCAAAAATTTCCAACGAAGTGATAATCAAAGAGGGTATTCTGAAAAAAGGAATTAATCAAAGAGCCTCACTACTGGTTGCACACTCTCAGGTCTATAGTGAGATAGTGATGCAAATGGAGCTAAAAGAGGGTATTCTGAAAAAAAGGAATTAATCAAAGAGCCTCACTACTGGTTGCACACTCTCAGGTCTATAGTGAGATAGTGATGCAAATGGAGCTAAAAGTGAAGAAAATTAATGGTCAAATTAATGAATGTTTGATGGCTTGCAACTAGTTTTTGGGATATATTACAAAAACTAAGGTGGATGTCACTGCAAGAATAAATGAATAGATCTTGAAGCAACAATGGAAGTTGTTGATTCACAGAGAGCCTAATGAGGAATTGTGAGTATATTTTATGGATCGACTTCCCAATTTTTGGTAAAATCTCAAGATTTTATTAGCCAGAAGCCTCCATAAATGGCTTTACATCACCGTTTGATTGATCAATATGATGCTTAATGTTACAAGATCCATGGTTTTGCAAGTCCACCAAATGATGAGGTCACCTTTGTAAAATTTGCAGTGAACAAGAAATCATAAGGTAGAAGTGTCATTGATGATCAATTTTTGTAAAAATACCATCAGGGAACTTTTTGAGATTTTGTTCCCCAAATTTCCTTGGATGTTATAAAATGTAATTAATGTAAAGATATATTATAATGTACTTTTACATATCCCTAGGTATATTTGTAATTGATTTTAGTTGGAGATGGTTGATGAATATGTTGCAAACATTTAATGCTCTACAAATATTTAATACAATTTTGTAATCTTGGTCCTTGGTGTTGACATAATCTCCACTATTGATTTTGCCTTAAGTTTTTCTATCCTTGCCTATAAAAGCTAGTACTCTCTCATTGTAAAGGTTGTTGAATAGGAATTGTTGTAACCAACATTTTGAAATCAATACAAGCAAAGCATTGGAGTTTGGGTGTTTCAGTTGTTATTTTTTATGCATGCAAGGTTCCTTTCTTCAATGTTAGTTAAAGTCTAGTTATGATAATGGTGCAGTGCGAAAATATTTGATAGATCTTTGGTTCATACCATTTGTAATTTGTTGATTGTAAGTTACTTTGTATGGTTAATTTGAGCCTTATTTTGATATTAGTTCAATTGTGAAGATTTATTTAAATTATGTCGTAATTGGGTATTTGTATGAATGTCCATAATTTGTAAATCTTTCATTTCTTTTGAAGATTGCACTGTTCTTGTGGCATTGTGAGTTAGTCTCTAATTAAATAGGAATTGGTTTATGAGGTATCTGTCTATCTACAACACTAAATTATTATTGTCATCATCCTTAGGTTTTCTCAACTTAATCTCTTCTCACCTTATCTTTTGCATTTTATTTGAAGACTGAGTTAGTTTAGGAAGAAAAGTATCAACTATATTGCAAAATCAGATGTTGAGGCTTATTTTCAGATCTTAGATCTGAAAATGCAATTAGAATTTTATATCAATTTCATATCTTTCAAACCATCATTGCTAAGTTCCAACTAAGTAATTGTAAGGCCCCTTGTAAAACAACAAAATATTAAACCGTTGAGTTGTTTTTGTGAAGTCAAGGCCTGACTATTGAAGCCTTGGGGTTATATTTTTGAAGTTTTAGAGGTTAGATTTCCTTTCAAGAGAGACGCAATACTTTGTGTTATGTATGTGTTGTGACATGTGCAAAAAAACTCATCAACAGGAGGGAAGGGAGTCGTGCCATTTATATTTTATGAATAAAAGTTAATGTATAGTTGAGGTCATGAACTCCCCTAATTTAAATCAATTTGTATGGTAATGAAATATTTATACTTGTTCATTGCTTCGAGCTTCATGGTCATATATTCGTCTAAGATGAATCATGATGGGGTTATTTAGCACCTCTTGTTTTCAAGGCTCTATTCTTTGAACTAATATAGAAGTTTAATATTTAGGTATGGCTATATTAAACTAAGTTGCATGGTTTATCTCATTGCCCTATGTGGTTGTTTGATTCTCATTGTTCCCATTGGTTTGTTCATGTGGCAAGGGTGGAATTCCCCTAGTTGTTATTGATTCTATTTGGATTTTTGGTAGTGCCAAGTAAGGAGGAGCTTATTCATTTTGATAAGCTCCTTCATAAGAAACATATGCCTCTCATGCATGATTAAGTCTTTTTCTAAGCAACCTACATCATTATCAAGATGTATAGTCATGTCTTAATATTTATGACGTTAGCACAACACTAATGAATCTTAGATCAAACATGGACACACCATCCATAGGGTGATTAAGGTGGAATGTCATGTTCTTGATATTCTCCCCACATATGGTTATTCAATATTGTAAGATCTAGATGAGGTGATGCACCATGCTCTTCCTCACAATGATCAATATTGTAATATTAATCTTCAATTCATTTTTTTTTAGAAAGGAGCTAAAAGATCCATCAAAAGAACATATCTAGATCAAATGTTTGGGTAAGAGGTTTGCAAAAAGGGGCTTGCCAAGGGTACCATAGAATAAATGGATGAATGAGAGAGAAAGATTGATGGATGAATATAAGGATCAAAAGGATGTCATTGCTCATGTTACATTCACCAAAATATGTACACTCCAAGTATGACTCACCACTACTATGTATGAATCATAAATGTGAATGCAAACATGTGTTGCCCATGTTTGACGAAACTACTAATAAATCACTCTTTCTCATGTGGCAAACATAATTAGAAGATGAGGAATATAGAGGAGCACCCTCTTTGCATGGAATAAATGTCCTATGACTGGCAACAATATTAACTTGTGATGTGATCACTAGGAAATTTTCCCTATGGATGGTAGTATTTTTTAGTTAAGGTGTGGAAGTTGCATTAAATGTAGTGACTTCAATTCATTTGATGTAAGGCCTTTGACAATAATTTCAAGTGTAATGTCTTTTATGAATAACTACTTAGTTAAGAAAAGTTTCCTAGATTTGTAACACGATGACTATTTTGTGTTTGTTCTCTTTTTTAATGATTTCTAAAGTTGATTCATGTTCAATGGCTTCCATGACAATGAGGGTTGGTATTTTTTCTCTCTATTCACTCAAAGTGACATCAAGTCAATATATTCTCATTCCTAGACACATATGGGGTTAAAATGCCAAAGTGTAAATAAGAGTGGAGAATGAGTAGGTGAAAATTCTCTTATGACTTAAGTGTGTAAGTGAATTTGAGTTTGTGTGTGAGTGGATGATTTGTGTCTATTTATGTCTAGTTTTTTTTCTCATTTTAATCAATTTGTCGCTTGAGACTATGTTTAGGAGATCCTTGGCTTGAATGTAAAAGGACCTACATGTCATGGTTGTTTTTTCTATTTTTTTTTTCACTTTTTTCTTTTAATTTCTTTTTTGTGTTTTTGAATGAATTAATTTATTATAGAATAAAGATCTGAAATTACACTAAATGTTAAGACGCACATTCAAGCATGGAAATTAAATGAATGTAAGTAATCTTTAATATTGTCTTTTGATTTATATTTTGTTCTTTTTGTAACTTTTCAATAAGCAAATAAATGACAATTGATCTAATATTGAACGATGAAATTAACATGAATGCAACTAATCTTTTTAAAATACAACATTGGATTTTCTCAAATCTCTTTCTCTATTCCTTTTTGTCAAAAGATTATTTTACAATATTATAATATATTTTATAGCTTGCTGATTTTTGAATTGTATTGCAAAATTAATGATTGTGTTTCTTAGTTCATGCCTACTTGATTTAATTGATTTGATAGTTGCTTGTTTTGAAGGTGAAAGCTTGCTTGTTTTTTATAGATGCTTAGTTTTTGATTTTTAAACGAGTATATTATTTTTAAACAAATACTTGCAATAAAATGATCTAACTTGATTTAAATGATCTAAATATAGACTAATTTTGGAGCTTGCAAGCAACCATTGTAATTCTAGAGTAATGTAATACCTACTCTAAACTACCTATTTCTCTATTCTATGAAAGCAAATTGTTCTAATTACAAGAAACACAATAAAAATTTATTGTGATAAATCTCCTTAGTGACCCAATTTTTTCCCTTTTACTTTCTCCTTCCTAATGATTCTATTTTCATGTTGGAAGACAAGACGTACATTGAAAATGTGGATTTAATGAAGACACAAAATACAAATAAAATGTAGTGATTGATGTTGTTTGAAGATTTTGGAATTGAAAGAAAGTGGCATGCAAAAGAGCCTATGGGTTGTAGATGTTTTCTTGAATGCTTGTTCTTGTAGAATGTAATCCTTTCCTATTTCCAAGGCCTATATGTATGCTAGGTTGTTGGTTATAGCATGAACTTCTAAAAAAAAATCTCTTTAGAAGGAAGAACTCAAAAAGACGAAATAGGAGGATCCCAAGAAAAGCTAGATTATCCCTATTTATAACCATCAACTATACAAAAGATAGAATGCTAGTTCTAAGTTTGATGGGTGCTCTCATCTATCAATATGAAAAGAAAAAAAATTGAGAGAAGGAAGCCATGGATGGAAAGCATTGAAAAAAGAATGTGTCCACCCTTTCACCAATAATTCATTTGGCATGGTAGACTAACAAAAAAGGTAAAAACATGTAATTTTAAGAGGAAAATTAACAAAAAAAGAAGTGGAAAGGGATGCTCACTAGGAAAAAAACCAAACAAACATAAAATTACAATAGGGAAGGTTTTAAGAGACCATCTAAATAGTTCCATCACTTCAAGATCAATTTGAAGAGAGAGTTTTGCCACTTCATGCCATGTAGGGTCATGTGTTGGGCCACCAAATCATCATTGGACTTTGAAATGTATGCATGTTCATATTTAGGCACTTATTGAACTAGGTATTGTACATCCTATAAGTTCACACACTAAAGATGTAGTCTCTTATAACTTTTCTACTTCTCAGTCAAGATGACCTATATGGGATTTCGATTCAATTTTTGTATGTCATGGGACCCATGTTCCAAGCTTTATATGGAATTTATGACATTATGAGTCCTTTGGATGTTGTGGGTGGATAATCTCAAATTTACCAAATTATAGATGAGGCTTCACACCTAGAGAATTTTGTAGAAGAGGGCTACCATATGAATTTCACTTGAAACTTTGTTAACCAAGAATGGCCAAGACAAAACCTTAAAAAATACTCCCTATGTACAAGTAACTTCTCTAATACATGAGTTATTATGCTCCTTAGTAATTATCGAGTACCTTCTTACACAAATATCTCCTAATAGAATCCTCCATCTAAGAAGAAAAAGTAAAAGGATGATGTCCTTTAGATTTAGAGGCCTTGGAGCATGACCTTTGTGATTAAAAATCTTGTTTTCAAGAGTAATTGCACTAGCAAAGCAACTCAACTTAGCACTCATGAACAATTGGCAATGGATAGAATGTGGTATAGGCAAAATATAGTTCACGAGGTTGGTTAATATTCAAGTGCTCCCAAGAGTGTGGAAGTAGCAATTGAGCACCTATAGGAGTGAATAAATGAAGTGTATGCCCTCTACGAAAAACTAGAGAAGCTCAAGGTTGACCACTTCATATCATTCAATTCAACACTACTTGAAGCTCCAAGGACATTATCGATCCCCTTGTACAACTTATTGTTGAGATTATTTTATTATTATTCTTGTTGGAAGGGACTCTAACTTTTATAGAAGAAGGGATAATGTATATTGTTGGTTTGATAATGTTTTTTTTAGCTTGCTCATTATGTTTCACTAAAATAAGGTATTAACGTAAATTCTTATGTTCATTTGTTGATGGTTGTATAAACAATAATAGTAAGTTGTCACTTAAAATGAAGTCTATGTCAAGGAAGGTGTGATGTTTTGGATTCTTTCTAAACCAAACAATTTTAAAGAAACTAACTCTATGAAATGATTTGTTTATTTGGTATTC
The DNA here is from genome assembly GCA_007258455.2 of Sequoia sempervirens. Taxonomy (NCBI): domain Eukaryota; kingdom Viridiplantae; phylum Streptophyta; class Pinopsida; order Cupressales; family Cupressaceae; genus Sequoia; species Sequoia sempervirens. The sequence continues at coordinate 61,387 of VDFB02100561.1, read as the reverse complement.
ATTGTATTCATTGTTACCTTTATTATCATTTATATTATTGCATTTGTACAACTAGTAACAAACAAATGATTTTCATGGTTGATATTTCAAATAGATTCTTGTGCCTAAAAAAGACTCATCATAAGATCTTGATAGAGCTCATACCATTTTGCAATGATGGCCAAATCATATGGTGTTTTATTTGATCACATTATCACATCATTTGGATTTAATCAAATGGTCACATCATGTGGAATTTTATTGCTTGGTCACATCACATTATCATATCACTTAGAACTTCTCACACCACTTTCTAAACAAGTCAAAACTCCTACACTCTTTTCATTTTTCATAAATATTTAGAGCATCCTGTAGTTTGTGCTTATTTTGGATATGTGGGAAAAGCTACTCGTTGCATACACTTTGTTGTTTTGCAATTTTTGATGGAACGTTCATACTAATGAAAGTACAAAAAGAATTCAAGAATTCTCTATTACTTTATACTATTCAACATCATTTTATGAGTGTTTAAATATTCACTTTTCATGTTGGTTGAGAATGCCCATGTTCTTTGAAATGCTTGTTCATGTTCAACTCACACACATCAAAGTGGGGGGAAAATGTACTGGGAAAATTAGCATAGCCATGCCATTTCCCATTTAGTTTTTTGTCCACCTTGGTGAGAACATATTAATGCAATAAAATATCAACATGTTGCATACTCTTGGGCTAAGTTTGGCTCATGGCCCAATAACTATCCATCTTCATTTCATCCCTTGTTGCATTTATTCCCAAATTTTCAATAACTACTCATCCCTATTTCATAAACATTAGCACTTGTTTTCCTACATCCATTCTTTGCCTTGATATTAATACCTTGTTCCTACAAAATAATTCTATGTGGCTTGGATTGATCTATCAATTCCAAGGGTGCAAAATGGTCCAAAATTTAAAAGCTTAAAATTCAAATTTAAAATTTATCGCCCCTTTCTACTAGCCATTATGGTCTAACTTAGCACACAAACCATGTGGCATATTGATATGTCATGGTATTTGAAGAAATTTATCATGCACTTAATTTTATATGCTGAAATTGATTAATTAAGAGAGCATTTAGTTTTAAAGTCACAGGCAATAAAGGAATCAAATTTTCTATAGGCTAGTTGAATATTTGCAAATGTTGTCTACAAACTTTCTCATCATCATTAATTCAATCCACCAAGGAGTTTGACCTAGGAGAATAGGTCATTCATCTATTGTATCAACAAGCTCAATAGTGTTTCTATACACCACCTTGACAATTTCAAATATCTCGAATATGAAGGTGAGTGATGTAGGGGCATTGTTCCCCATCAATTTTGGTTTGCAATTTTGGCTTTGTTTGTTGTTTGTTGGATTCTTTCTCCTTGAATTTCTGTGACAGTGGCCCATTTTGATTGACAACAAGAATCTTTGGAAGTTAAAACCATTTTGATTCCCTGCCACCTCATGGACAAGTTTGGGGGTTTCGATTTATTCATGTGAAAGGAAGAGATGAACAGCTAATTGGAAAAGTCAATTATGAAATGATAGAGGGCGAATTTAGTGGAAAGCGGTTCTTGGTAGGAAAGAAAGGCCACAATAGCAAGAGAGGCTGAAGGCAGTGGAATTTCTAATAGTGACAAGAGAGATTTTTTTTTTTGTGTCAAAACCGTTCGACGTGGTAAAAGAAATAGAGAAAAAGAATAGAGGAGAGGTCAATAGTGAGGGAGGTGATCTACTTTGATCAAGATAGAAGTGAACCGAAGGGAGTTTTCAAATTGGAGGAAAGGAGGAGAAGGGGGTTTGAGAAGAGGGTTGACAGACCAGGAGAAGATCCCGAGTTGTATAGGAATTAATATAACCAGATTTTGGAGCAAGATCAATGCACATGTTTGTGGGTTTTGCTAGGGAGAAAGTCAATGGTTGGAGGAAGCTGATTCCTTTCAAAATCAAATAAACATTGTAATTAGTTTTTGGTTTGCTCAATATACTAGTTTTTTTGGTTTGTTCGTGATAATGTTTCCTTGCTTTGTTGCTTATTACACTAGTTTCCTATCACCTTTAGCCAAGGAGCAAATTCTTGATTGGGCAACATACAGCCTTGTGATTGTTGTTCATCATTGTATGCAGGAGCTTGTATTGTTTTAACTATAATTAATTTGCCATTATCTTACTGTTCGCCAATATCTTGGTATCCTCTCTATCAGATTTAATATTGTAGATTATTTGGATTTAAACATGTCATCATTTGGTATCAGAGCCTAAAAGGTCCGGGAAGCAAAAGTTGGCTGTGTTGATGGGATTTTTGGATAAGTATGTGTGTTAAAGTTTTGACGGGTTAAAAAGAACTTGGGTACCAAAAGATTGGGCAGAGAAAAAGGAGAGAAGCCCTAGGTGAGGTATTGAGAAGCCAAGCATAAATATAAAAAAAGATGCAACAACATGCCATAAAAGAAAGCCTCGGGAAGAAAGGTGAAATGAAAATGAATGTGAAGAAAAATTTAGAGTGGGACAAAGAAATGGTAGAGTTGAGAAGAGATTTAGAGAAGTGTAAGCACTAACTTGAGGAAAGAAGACAAGAATATTGTTGGTGCTAGCCATTGAAAAAGAAGTGGCCTATGCAAATGATTGTTAAGAAAAGAAGAGGGCAGAATATGGCTGCCTTGAACAATGTCATGTCCCCAAATTAAATTTTTGGTGGGAATAATAGAGTTTCTTAACTCTAAATAAATTAAATATATATTAAATAATATTAAATATTAAATTTGAATTATTAAAAAATAATATTTAAATTTAATAAATGTCTGGCCAACACCTTTTATTGGTGCCTTAATTATATTTAAAATTAATGTGAGGCCAACCTCTTGGTAGGTAAAGTATTTATGTGAGATTCATAACATTGTTGGGCATCACAATTTGAGTTTTGGAGTGTAGCTTCTTGGATTTCCAGGGATGTAGTCTCCTAGTAGCTGACCTGAGTGGGACAAAAACCTCACTTTGGCAATTTGTGATTCCATTTCATCACATACCATTCCGGCTAATTGGAGTTCGACGTCTTTAGGATCATTGACAATAGTTACAACAACCTCGGTGGCTGAGCTTTCACCATTGATGGCTCCGCCCAATACACGAGCCTAGTGTGAAGAACCCTTATGCGCGGACCTAAGTGGAATACACTCTTGTTCGCAAGGGGAACTATCCAATGCTAGCCTCTCCAATCTTTCTACTGTGTGGAGAGATCAGGTCTAAAGGAAACAAGAGCCATTGCAATCCGGGAGTTCATTGGTAGAATTGGATTCAACAACAACCTTATATTATTGTGGGCCCCCTAGCGGATCATACTTGGCTAACATCATGATAGCACAAAAGATGCATAGTATGACAATGATATTGTTGTATGTTCATGTCATTGTTTAACGATTATATCTGGATCGGGACTCCCGTACTTTCTATTCAATATCATGAATCATGCATTATTGTAGAATTGTGAGCTCAAGTTTTATCATTTTGTATCTTGCTTCTATGAACATTCAAATCTTGTTTCTTGTTATCCCACTCGAACAATCTTTGATTTGATATAGCCAAATATTATGTTTGTTGTGTAAAGTGTGTGTTCCTTATTACTTGCGGATGATTAATCTTCTGGTGCATATACTGTTGTTGTCTCATCCGAGATTCCGGTGTATCGAGCATCTTTACTGTATATGGCGAGTAGTCCTTCCTTGATCTTGAAGTAATTGTATTTCTGTTTGCAATAAAACTTCCAGTTCAGTCGACGTTCTCATTCTGAGTGTGTTGCAAAGTACTAAACCTTTGATTTTTGTGTATTCGAAGTTATTGGTGTGATCTTTATAAAATGGAAATATATTGCAAAACCTAGATTATGTTTCAGATTTTGTGAAGAATTGGTTTGGCTCACTACAGTGGTATTAGAGCCTGAATCCTACCAGCCTATGGATCCATTTGGTGAAATAGCATGGATTGGAGACGTACATTACCTAAATTCTTACCTAGGGTGGAGGACATAGACCCTATCGAGGAGCTATTGCTGAAAGCACGAAAAAAGATAGAAGAGTACAAGTTTGAAGCTCCCAAAGTCTTGGACCAATATCAGAGTTTTCCAGATCATGCAAAGGCTTGTGTTCCTTGTTGTACCCAAACCAAATTTTTGCTTCACTAAGGCATTTTGCTTAATTGAGTCTTAATCTTGTTAAAGTGATGTCAGAAGGTCATTTTTGGACTTTTTAAATATGGAGTTTGTGTCAGTTTCATGTCAGTCTGTTACTGAAGATTTTTTTTTTTTAAAAAGTGAAAATCTGAAGGAAAATCATTAAAATTTTCTATCTCTAGAGAGGGGAGCACATTTTCAAAAAGGCGCCCTATCTTTTAGGGGCTCAAATCCTGTTTTTAGGGTTTGTCACCTCCAGCAGACATTCGTTTGGTATCACGCTAGCTTCGCAACGGGCTATTAAGCTTATCAAGCGGACCTGTTTCGTGCAAGTTACGGAAGATATAGCACAAAATGAGAGGAACGACAAAATTGGTTAACATTGGAAAAAAAGAGCAGTTTTTGAGAAAGGCGCCCATCTTTTTGAGGTGTCAAATGAAGGTTTTTGACTAAATGCCACTCGAGATGTTTGTCTCACATTTGTTCAAGCTTCGCGACGCATCCGTCAGTGGGTGAATTTGAGTTGCCGAAATGCCTGAGCTAGAGGTCAAACATGGGGTCAAATCTTGGTCAAAATATCAAGGAAAAAGCAAAAGAGCACATTTTCAGAAAGGCGCCTAAGCTTTTCAAGCCTTTAATGCCTTCTTTTTGATGTTCTCAGATATTCAGCTTCTCCGTGTTACGTTCAGCTCTCCGTTGCCTGTCTTCATCAGAGCAGGAGATGACGTATCAACCTACAGTCAGAGTTTTAGTGTTGTTTTGGCCATTTCCTAAAATGGCTAAGTCTAGTGAAAAAAGAGCAACTTTTCAAAAAGGCGCCCTTGATTTTCACCCCTCAGATGATGTTTTCTGGAGAAATGTGCCTTTGCAGCTATTATGTGGAATGAGGTCAGCTCTGCAGTGAGCCTGTGATCCATTCCTGAAACTTGGTCAGTCAGAAGTTATGAAGGATTTGTTTTTCCCTTCGTACGAGACAGAGGAGAAAATTGGCTGTCTGAGAAAAAGAGAAACTTTTGAAAAGGGCGCTTGGATTTTTAACCCTTCAGATCTTAGTTTTATGATATTTAGTCTCAAGGTACCTTTTGATCAGTTTATGTCCTGCTCTGCGATGCACCTGTCAGCCAGCCAATCGGTGGAGTCAGTTAGCCAGTGTCAGGGGATGAACAGAGGTCCCGAAAGAGGTTCAAATCCAAATTTTCTTCAAAATTGGCTAAGTCTGGAAACGCCTAGAGAGGTCAAAGTTGATTTTTCGAAAGAAGTTGACAGGTGTGCCTTAACTTGAGTTTTGACTTCAGTTCAACTGAACGATTTCTGGGTTGTCATCTCCACTTCACATTTTGGCATGTTGAGTGTTCTTTCAGTTTGCATGTTGAGTTAACTAGTTTGCATGTCTAGTTAACTGACTTTGCATGTTGAGTTAACTTGTTTGCATGTTCACTTAACTGAAGTGCATGTTTGAAAATCAACTTGAGTTTGAATGCATGGCGCATTAGTTGGAGTTTTGTGAAGATTTCATGAAGTTAACACTTCATATATATTTTAACTTCAGTCTTCAAAAGGGACACTTTAGTTTAACTAAAGATTTAAAGCATGAATTTTGAGTTGTGAAGAATGGCGACCTTAATATGGAATTGTCAACTAAAGCTTAATTCGCATGGTGCTTTAAATAGATTTTGCAATTGAAGTCTTAATAAGGCGACTTTAGCATGATGCCTTTTTAGTCTTTAGTTAACTAAAATTGAGGTCCAATCACAAGCCAAGCACAATTTTCAAGGTTGCTTGCATTTGCTATGAATTTTAGTGATGAAATTCTATTTATTCAAGCTTAGGCGTCCATTATTTCTTCATCACAAGCTTAGAAACATACATTCTTCTTGAGCGAGCAACAATTTAAAGGTGTTACAGGTGTCAGAATTCAGTGTTCTTCATAGCAATAGATTCAGCCTGATCAGAAGAAGAATATTCTAGACTTTGTTTTCAGTTTGCACGTAGGTTTTATCGAATTCCAAAACAGAGATAGGCGAATTCTACATAAGTAGAGCAAATAGAACCTTCTTTCTTCTATCTTATTTCTTCTATTTCTCATCTTAGGTACTTTCTTTGCATGTCAAAGAAATTCAGCATATTTTCAGAGTTTGATCATCTGGGTTTGCATACTTCAGTATTTGCAGCAAAACCCATGTCTTAGACTTTTTCGAGAAAATTGCCCTGTAGACTTCATTCTGAAGCTCTGTGCTTTTTTTCGAGAGTTTCTTTGCATGTGGGCCTAAAACACATTTTTTTGAGATTCAAACTATCTAGGTTGTCTTAGAATTTGATTCTGCACAAAACCCACGTTTCAGAAAAATACTGAAATTTTTTCCCGCCATAGGCTATTTTTAGCCTTGTCCAGAGATTTTCAGTTTTTCCAGAAAGTTGTTCAAGTATATTCGACTTTATAGTCAAAAGTCTTCATTTTCAAAATGCAGTTCAACCTCATTGATTATAAGACCAAATCGGTTCTTATACATGATTTTGTCAGAACTTCAGATACAGACTTAAATCATATTTATCCAGTGGTTAATCTGAGCAGTTTGGAGGGTGTTAGCAGCAATTCATTGAGAAATCTTGAACGTTCCGGATTGCTGGCAGCAACATCTATTCATGTTACCACTTTTGATCTTGAGTTCGTTCTTGCTTGTATCAAGCATTATGACTCTTCTTCATGACAAATTAGATCAGCTGATGGGAGGGTTATCTGCAGTCTTAAACCAAAGGATATAGAGAAATGATTTTCTATTTCTCCTCGTTCAGATAATTTCACTATGGTTATTGAGGCCTGTGAGAAGATATGGGATGGAGATCAAGAACGTTCACCGAGAAAGGTGGCTCAGAGATGGCTGAAAGTTCAAAAGACTAACATGCCTAAAAAGGTTGGTCGTGGTGAATTCAAGGATGAGGTTGCTGTTTTGATAACTTTGCTCAATCGAGTTACAGGTCAAGAAGATGCTGGCACTTTCCGGTCATGGATGTTTTACCTTATTTCCAGAATTCTTGATGGCACAGAACATTTTGACTGGGCTGTGTTGATTAGTGATTGCCTACATCAACAAATTTATGATTTTCTCAGGTTTCATGAGTTTCATATGGTGTCCTACTTGGTCTACTTAGTTGCATTTCAAGGTAGCTATAGGCATCTAAAAACTAATGGTACTCTTGGTGTTCAACGTGTTCATGAGTACTATTCTCAGTTGGAGTTTTCTAAATTTGAACAAGATTTCCGAGCAGTGAATGATCGTTTTTCTATGAGGACAGTCAGAGATCTTGACAATGAAATGCACATCCGTATTTCTGCCGAGGCAAAATCAGCAATGGAGACTTGGGCGGATTGGTTTATCCAATTCCCTACTTTCACATACATCCGGGTTTATGGATATGTTGGAGAGCCTCTAATGTTGCCGAGGTATCCTTCAGACAAGGTCATCTTCATGGAGTTTCCCAGACAAATGCAACATGTTCATTTCTTTCTTCGCAGTCGTCATAAGACTGCAGCTAATTTTCCATTTGGATTGGGAATTTTCACATGCAGAACTGCAACAGATGCCAAGCACATGTCAACCGAGATGGAAAGATTCAAGCTCAAAACTCATACTGAGAGGCGTTCCTATGATCCTTTGGGTCATTATGCAGCCAGGTTAGAGCGAGGGATTGCACATAAGCCAACACTTGAAGATTTCTGGGCTAATTGTGAAGATGAATTCGAGGTTCTTCGTCGTCACTATTGCAAACTCACTATTGCTCAACTCTCTGATTACTATCAGAGGATGTTGATGGTTTATCAGATGATGATGGAGAAGTTCTTCTCAATTCATATGTCAGAGATCAAATTGCTCGGTAGCCACTTTGCTCACCAAATTGAGGAGGTTTCTAGATTGGTTATCAAGACCAGCAAGCAGTTCTTGGAGAGTAAACGAAGGCAAAAGTCAGTTTGTATGACAGAGCCACCAGAGAATTTTTCTTCATTACCTTCTACTTCGAGGTCAAGGCCTCGGGTCAAGGCTATTGTGATACCTCTTGAAGGAGTTAGACTCAGTGGAAACACAAAAAATAGGACTACTGGTAAAAGGAAGCAGAAGCAAGTTGAGAATGTACCTGAGATTCCAGTAGAGACAGTTATTCAGGCTGAGCCTCACATTTCACCTCCTAGTTCACCACATGCGCAACCTATTGACATAGATTTAGAGCCTGAGATACCAATTCGAGTAGGATCGGAGACAATTGAACCGCCACAGGTTGATACATCAGGATCCGTCTCTCCTCGAATTGATAATATTGTTTAGTCTTGTTGGCTCGAGAGGTCTTTGGGGAGACAGGGCGAGAACCTTCATATAACCTTGATTTATCTGAGTTCGGTGAACCTTATCAGAGGTGGTCGAACAAGAAAATCAAGAAACAGGTGCACATTGAGAAGACTCCAGAATAAGAGATTGTTATAGAAGTTGCTATTCCTCCAGAGGGTAAGAGCCTAGATGAAGTTGAAGTCGGTGACTTTACTTTCACTAAGGAAAATCTTGGCAAGACCACTCGAGAGATAGACGTGAGCCTTCTTAAGATTGTCACCAATAATCTTGAAGAACGCATCACAAAGGATGGAGAGGATAAGGCATTGCTTAAAGTTGAGAACAGTCAACTTCGTCAGTATATTTCTGGTCTTGTTCACGAAAATTCAAGTAGAGCACCTATTCTTCCTCAGAATACACCTACAGAACAACAAAAGCTGGATCAGTTAGTCAATCATGACAGACTTTTGGATAACTGGATTGAAAGCTTAGTCATCACAGGTCAACGTCTTCTTGTGGATTTGTATCAATTAAGGAGTGACGCACATAAACTTCGTCAAGGTATTCAGTTGCTTGAGGTTTCAGTTGCAGAGAATTTAGCCAAGGATCGAGTTCTTGTGTCTCAGTTGTCTGTTGCATATGATGCCTTGGAGATTGATGAAGATCGAGAGAAAGTTTTTACTTGGAGGGAACAACACCTTTTCAAAATGGAAATATGTGAAAAGATCTCTACCAAGTTGTTTTCACTGAAAGATAATGTTGTTGGAGCACTTGCACTTGTCAATGGTTTTGTTGTTCAGATTCCGTGTCATTATCTTCTTGAGGATGGCACGTATATTGAGTTGGACAAAGTACAAGCTGAGTTTGAAAAGATGATTCGTGATAGCCTTGAGGGAGATCCTATGGCGGCTGAGTTGGAGAATATTTCAGTGATTGCAGCTAGTTTCAAAAAGGCAGCTGAAGATGTTAGGGAATGCATGCATACAATCAAGGAAAGCGACAAGGATTTGAAGAAACAGATTATTGCTTTAGATAGCATCAAAGTGCCAGAAGACAAAGAGATTGATGAGTTCTTGGACGAGGTGTTGAACCGAGATGACTTTGAGTGATCTACCAGTTGGGACCCGCAGTTAGTTTTGAGGTTAGAATCATGAGCAACAGTTAACTCGACTTTCAGTCTTGAGTTCACTTGCTGATTTCATACATGCTTATCTCTTCCTTGGGATTATCTTCACAGGAGTTAGGGCTAGGGTTTCCAGTTAACTGAAGGTAGTGTCCAGTTAACTTTGCTTTCAATAAGGACGTGCATGCTTGCACATTGTCCATTTAGATTAGATGTTTCGGTTAACTGATGGTAGTTCTCCAGTTAACTGTATAGTTTACTTTATTAGGGTTTAGCAATAAATCTTGCATGCATTGCAAGACTATAGTTGACTCAAGGTGATTTTAGGGTTCCCTACACCTTTGATGTCTATAAATAAGAGCTTTTGCTCATTTGTACATAACTTTTGCATGAGAGAGAAATATATGTTGTGCCTACCTTGCCCTCAATATTACTCATTCTGTATCTGTTCATGCGTTTTTACTATTATGATGAATTGTTATGCCACATAGGGTTTCATGCAATTATAATGGTGAATTCTTTCCTTAGTTAGATCAAATCTGTTGTGTGTTCAATAAACTTGTTCAGATTGAGATGATAGTTGTGCCACCTTGCCTTCAAGTAGAGAATCTGTACTTGGTTATCGTGTGATGTGTGTGAACAATAAACTTATTCAGATTGAGCTGATAGATGTGCCACCTTGCCTTCAAGTTGAGAATCCGTACTTTGTTTATCGTATATTGTTGTTGCCAATAAACTTGTTTAGATTGAGCTGATAGATGTGCCACCTTGCCTTCAAGTTGAGAATCTATACTTGTTTATCGTCAGATAGTTATCCTTGCTCCATTTCCTCATGCTCTGTTTTCTTGAGGAAACTGGATAGATTTTAAGCAATTAGCCTAGTTGTAGTTAGTAATCTGCGAAACCAAAAAATACTTAGCTGCAACGTATAGAGTTTTCGTGAAAGCCTTGTACCTCTATAGCTGAGACAAAAAGACAGGAGATAGTTTAGATTACTTTTCCCTTTCCAAAGCATTTTTGTTAAGCATAACGAGGGAGCTTCCCCTCCTAATTTGAAGAGCACTCATTGCGTAGTGTGCATAGCTGTCCGTACCAACTTATACTCCAGAGGTGTTAGTTGTTACGCCAACATTCCTCTTGATGAGTACTTGAAGGCATTCGAGTCCCTCTAACCTCACAAAAAGGGACTTTATGACTACATAAGGCAGAAGAAGAAAGAAGAGGAAGATTCAAAAACTACCAAGGAAGAGATTAAAGGGCTAGAGCTAGAAGAATCAATCTTGAAACAAGAAGAGCCCAAGGTGATGGAACATGAGCCAAACACACAAAAGGAGGAAGTCAGAAGTAATTGAGTCCCTTGAAGATGCTGAAGTGGAGAAGATTTCAGCTATGCATGAGGAGGTCAAGGAAGATATGATGGTAGATCAAAAAGAAGGATCAAAGTTTCAAGTTGTCCAACAAGAGGACACCTCTATGACAGAAGATAGTATTGTCCAAGTTGCATCAGCCCAAACCCAAGCATTGCAGGTCTATCAAGGAAACCTCGTGATTATGCACTCTGATTACATGGAGGAGGGCCAAGAAAATTTTACACTCCCTTGTTCTCAGATTGATCAAATCATTGATGGAGTTTGGATGAGAGATGTTTATCTTGTCTTGAGGTTGCATTGCAGTATTCTTCAACATAACTTGTTGAAAGAATATAATGATGTTGGGATTTACATGATTGACGAAGTGCTTCACGAGATGCTGCAAAGGGGCAGTGATGCTAGTGATGGTTATATCAAAGGAGCATAGCCAAATGGCAGAGCACTGACTCTGAAATGGATATGGGATCCTAGTATACATGAGTGAATTGCTTGAGGGCAAGCAATTTTTTCAAGGCGGGAGGACTGCCATGTCCCCAAATTCAATTGGGACCAAATTCGAATCTTGGCAGGAATAATAGAGTTTCTTAACTCTAAATAAATTACTATATTAAATAATATTAAATATTAAATTTGAATTATTAAAAATAATATTTAAATTTAATAAATGTCTGGTCGACACCTTTTATCGGTGCCTTAATTATATTTAAAATTAATGTGAGGCCAACCTCTTGGTAGGTAAAGTATTTATGTGAGATTCGCAACATTGTTGGGCATCATGATTTGAGTTTTGGAGCACAACTTCTTGGACTTCCAGGGACATAGTCTCCTAGTAGCTGACCTGAGTGGGACAAAAACCTCACTCTGGAAACTTGTGATTCCATTTCATCGCATACAATTCTGGCTAATTGGAGTTTGACGTCTTTAGGATCATTGGAAACAATTACAACTTATGTGGTCAAGATTTCACCATTGACGGCTCCACCTAGTACACAAACCCAGTGTGAAGAACCCTTACGTGCGGGCCTAAGTGGAATACACTCTTGTTCGCAAGGGGAGCTATCCAGCACCAACCACTCCACTCCTACCATGTGGAGAGATCGAGTCTAAAGGAAAGAAGAGCCACTGCAATCCAAGAATTAATTGGCGGAATTGGATTCAACAACAACCTTGAATTATCGTGGGGCCCCTAGTAGAGCATACCTGGCTAACATTACGATAGCACCAAAGATGCACAATATGACAACGATATCATTGTATGTTCATGTCATTGCTTAACGATTATATCTGAATCAAGACTCCCATACTTTCTATTCAATATCATCAATTAGGCATTATTGCGGAATTGTGAGCTCAATGTTTCATCATTTTGTATCTTGCTTTTGTGAACACTCAAATCCCATTTCTTGTTATCCCACTCAAACAGTCTTTGATTCGATATAGCCAGATATTATATTTGTTATGTAAAGTGTGTGTTCCTTATTACTTGCAGATGATTAATCTTCTAGTGCATATACCATTGTTGTCTCATCTGAGATTCTAGTGTATCGAACATCTTTATTGTATATGGTGAGTTGTCCTTGATCTTGAAGTAATTGTATTTCTGTTTGCAATAAAGCTTCCTGTTCAGTCAATGTTCTCATTTTGAGTGTGTTGCAAAGTATTGAACCTTTGATTTTTGTGTATTCAAAGTTATTGGTGTAATCTCTATAAACTAGAAATATATTGCAAAACCTAGATTATGTTTCCATTTCTGTGAAGATTGGTTTGGCTCACTACATAGAGAAGAAGCATTGTCACACAAAGAAGAAGACAAGGAAGTAGAGCTTGAAGAAAAGACAAAGATGAAGAAAATGGAGGATGGAAAATAAAATGCTAGTCGAAAGTATGTAAGAGACTGTGAAGAAAAACAAAGATGATGTAAATAAAGATGAAGAAACAAAAGTATTGACTGATGAGATACCAAAGGAAAAGAAGATTGACATACTTTCAAGAGCAGCTTGGAAGAAACTTGAGGAGAACCCATACAAGGTGAAAGGTAAGCAAGTTGATTTATATGAGTTAAATAATGATGCTTTTGAATCTTTGAATGAAATTGTTGAAGGGAAGAGTTTAAAAAAGGAAGATGAAAAGGATATATATGAACATGAGATGGAGTTTTGGAGTCTGGTAGATGAAAAAAGCATAAGAAGGAGAAGATACAAAAAGAAAAAGGACAACAAACAAAAACAGATTGAACACATGGTAGTTGTTCTAGAGCGATGTCGGAAGACACGAAAGAAAAGAACAAAGAAATGATTTCTAGATGGTGATCTCATGTGCAGGAGCACATGCTTCTTTTGTCTCTTAAGGAGTCTGATGCAAGGGCATCATTCCCCATCAATTTTGGCTCTGTTTATTGTTTATTAGATTCTTTCTTGAATTTTTGTGTCGGTGGCCCATTTTGATTGGCAACAAGAATCTTTGGAAGTTGAAACCATATTGATTCCCTGCTACCTCATGGACAAGTTCGAGGGTTTTATGTTTGCGAAAGGAAGAGATGAATGGTTAATTGGAAAAGTCAATTATGAAGTGGTAGAGGGTGAATTTGGTGAAAAGTGATTCTTGCCAGGAAAGAAAGGTCACAATAGAAAGAGAGGCTAAAGGCAATAGAATTTCTGCTAGTGACAAGAGATAAAACATTTTTGTGTCAAAACCGTTTGATATGGTAGAAGAAACAAAGAAAAAGAATAAACAAAGAAAAAGAATAAAGAGGATAGGTCGACGGTGAGGGAGGTGATCTGCTTTGGTTGAGACAAAAGTGAACCGAAGGGAGTTTTCAAATTGGGGGAAAGGAGGAGAATGGGGTTTGAAAATAGGGTCAACATACCAAGAGAAGATCCCTAGTTGTATAGGAATTAATATAACCAAATTTTGGAGCAAGATCAATGCACATGTTTGTGGGTTTTACCAGGAAGGAAGTCAATGGTTGGAGGAAGTAGATTCCTTTGAGAATCGATTAAACATTGTAATTAGTTTTTTCTTTGCTCAATACACTGGTTTTTCTGGTTTGTTCGTGATAATGGTTCCTTGCTTTGTTGCTTAATACACTAGTTTCTTGTTGCCTTTGGCCAAGGAGTGGCTTCTTGATTGGGCAACATATTGTAGCCTTGTGATTGTTGTTGATCATTGTATGTAGGAGCTTGTAGTATTTTGATTGTAATTAATTTTCCATTATCTTACTATTCACCAATATCTTGGTATCCTTTCTGTCACGTTTAATATTGAAGATTGTTTGGATTTAAACATGCTATCATCAGTGAGCAAATGTTTTGGCACTTTTCCTCACAAATTAGTTTTGTATGGCGCAAATCAATTCTACACATTACATCAAGTTTTTGGTAGTGAAAGTTGATTTCGGGGGCCTTGAGATTGATGCACATCATTTTATGTGGTAGTTCAAACTTTAAGTCATTCATCAAATTGATGTAATTCATTTTCTAACAGCAGTGAATTGTTTTAAAATCAATAATAAATTTTTTTTATTTATCATAGAGCTAAGTACACCTATGGGTTATTTTTTTGTACATTTTTTCAATAATGTGTCTATCTTTGATTAATCTAGCTTAATTTATGCTTAGATGTAAAGCTAATTTTTATAAAGCCTTCCCACCAACAAAGTGATCATGCAAGGTCTTTGTCCAATATTATTTTGCATTTATCAACACTCATTAAAGCTATAAAAGGATACTCTTACAAAAGATCACATAGGCTTTACTCGTGAAAAAAATATACATGAGCTCTTATTGTAATTTATATTGTTTTTTTTGAAATTTCGCTGCCTCGAGCCTTTTTAGACTCTTTAGATGAAGCCGACTTATATTCAATTCAGAACAATTTTCTCTCTAAACATTTTATTATTATAAATATACACATTATTCCAATAAAAAAGATTGATAGTAAGAATATATTTACCATAAAACCACGACACATCAGACTGATATAAAATTAATTTTACAATATTGTGTAACAAATATTTTAAATATATGAAAATTGTTATCATTGAAACTAGATAATTAGAAATACGGTATAAAAATCTACTCAAAAGATAATCTAATCACATAGTTATTCTCCATTTTCAATATCAAGGTAACAACATCTCTTTGATAAGATGACTAACAAATTAGTAATTTATAAAAATAGATTTAAAAAAAATTAAGGCAATATGCATATCACAACCTAACTTGATCTCTAGTGGTTTGTTGTTGTCTATGGTTATTGGAAGTCTTTTGGGCTAACTTGACGCAAGAAACAAGTGTTAGGACAAATCACATTTCTTGATTTTCCCAATACCACATCATAGATTGTTTTCTTTAAGGCTAAAATGCATTTTTTCAAAGGTTTCTGAAGATTCAGAAGTTTGTCATGCAAGAACAGTGTGTGCGTAAAATCAATAAAGTTTTTAAAAAGAAAATAGATCACAGTGAATCTCTCAATACTAAACTTGTAACTTCTTGGTTTGGTGAAACTTTAGAAAACTTCTACTAACTCATTATGATTGTAATGAAACTTGGGAATTTCTGAAAAGAAATTTTCTGTAATGAAAATGAAGACAAGTCCACATTTTTTATTGGTGAATTTGAAAAACATAGTCATAGTATAGTCCCTCGAGTACAAACACTTTAAATACATTGCATGACAAACTTCTAATAAAATAGCCTTTCTAACAAAACTAAAGTCAAAAGGAAAAAATGATACCCTAATAATTTAAGGAAAGTTTTCTTGCCATTATGAGTTCAGTCATCTCTTTTTCCAATCAAATACATTTTATGAGGAAACACTGAAATAAATACTGGACTATCCATTCTTACCAACTCCCCATCTATTCCACATGATATTTTACCTTCCAGAGATTTGAGCCTTGCACAATGTACCTGTATTTTTCATTAAAATGGAAAGTTTCAGTTGCTTGAAGACAATGTTCACATAGAGCATTAAGCTGATACCAAAGAATGTGGGTAGATGGAAAGATTGTTACCTTAATGTATTTGACAAAGGGAAGTGAGATGTGCTGACCATATTGCATCAATATTAGAAACCAAAGAAGTTGAATAAGACCGATCCTTTCTACCAAAAGAAGATCTAGAAAGCCATCATCATGTTGTGCATAAGGAGCAAGGCTCTGTGACTTCAGGCATTGTACTGTTTTGCATTGGTGGTTGCAAATAATGATCCCAAGAAACAAACCTGTGCTTGATTTCCAATTACTTTTTTTGCTGAAATCACATCCTTGTACTACTGTTTTTTTCACATTGTATGTTTCCCTTCTGCACAAAGCTGAATCACAACTTACTGTTTCTTCTAGTGCTGGGATGTATTCGATCTCACATTCGTAGTATCTCAAATGAAGAATCTTAATTAACCCAGCAATGAAATATCTCAAAGGACCAAATCTCTGGTAATTGACAGAGAGTTCAAGTACTGCATTTTGAGAAAAGTTTCAGTACTTACAATCATGGTAGCATTCTATTTACATGGCATAAATGTAAATGTTTTTTTTATCACAAAACATAGCAAAAATAAAAAATAATATAATATTCATAAAATAATTTTAAAAGATTTTGCTATTTCACATCAAATATAATTAGATATAAAAATAAATTTATAACATATATTAAACATAAAACTTAATTATAAAGTTGAGCGCTTCTCTCATTTATGTCAAATTATTAGTACCCTATCTAGACAAGAAGTATCATTCCTCCTTCTGGTCAAGGGAAAGAGATTCAGAATGTTCAAGATACTTTAGAGACTAAAGAGTGCTCTGCTATGAGGAACAAAGGGAAGGATTTGAATACTACAATTATGGGGCCCATATGCGATGCATGGGATTCTCTCATTAAGGACCAAAGGAAACCAGATGCTGAGCCTATGATTTGTCCTTTAGTTGTGCTGGATCTTCTTCGATAAAGGCAGGATGGTTCCCCATTTGGGAGTTCTTTGGTGAGGTTTGACTTCAAACCTCCATGCTTGTTGTTTTGGTTGCCCCTTTACTGGAGGTTAGATGTTTTTTTCTTGGGGGCTTTTTGGTTTTGAGGTTTATTTGGTTGTAGGTTCTGGTTTCATGTTGTTTCAAGCTCTTTCTTGTTGTACAAGGCTTTAGAATCCTTTCAAAACCCTCTTCCAATTCATAACTCCAGTCAGAAGCATTATCTAATAAAAAATATAAAACTTAACTATGATGAAAATGTCGGTAAACAGGTCAACAGACCATCAAAATTTCATAACACCAATCCCAAAAACAATTGACGTGCCTTTATAAATAGCAAACCACCACTAAATATGATGATTCTCTTCTTTGTATATATTTCAATTCATTTTATGAAATTTTAGTGAATAGCAAGGTCCCAACTGAAAAGGGAATAGTGACCAATATATTGTTAAAATTCAGTGTTTATGTAATGGAAAGAGGATGGTTATATATATAGTTTCTGTTTGGCTCAGAAGTTACATAGAAACATTACAACACAAATGATGGTCTGGTTTTATGTTTTAGGTTTCTCATGTGCTGGTTTTAAGTTTAAGATGGTCTGGATTATTGCATATAATTGTTCATAGGAGATTCTCTATATGCCGAGACCTCATTGGAAAACCCCTGTAAAAATTCCAACCATTAAATGCAAGACAACGTGATTGCTACTTCTGCATTCAAATTCTTGTGATTTTCGTTTGCTCCCATGACATTTTTCTTTTCCCTTACGATTTTACAAGTCATGAATCCTTGACCCACGACATTCTTGGGTTAAAAAAATCCTCAATAGTCAAGGCACTTTCAAACTATGGGAAAGGACCTAGTAGTTGAGCATGCTCCAATAGTTGTATTTAATTTAATTTAATAATAATTTTTTAACTTATTTTTTCAATTTATTTATGCCACGTATACTTATATAATATATTTAATGCATTATTAACTTATTTTTTACATGATCCTAGGTTGTTGAGACCCGATTTGCATCACACAATCGTTTTGAGACGACTTGTGAAGGTGCGAGAGGCATTGGGTGCCAGGGTTATTAGCAATTAATGGAGTATTTGCAAGCAATCAAATTTAGAGAGGGCCCAGAAGCTCAAGTCATTGATCCTAGATAATGATTGGTGGGCTTGTGTGGATTATATTTGGAGTTTCACCGAGCCTACTTGATCCTAGATAATGATTGGTGGGCTCGTGTGGACTATATCTTGAGTTTCACCGAGCCTATCATGAGTATGATCAGATATATTGATACAGATCGACTATGTTTGGGGGAAATCTATGATGGCATTGACTCCATGATAGAAAAACATTTTTTCAAAGTGTTGATAAAATGTTCCATCACCGTTGGAACAAGATGAACACACCATTGCATCTCCTTGCATATGCATTGTCTCCCAAATACTATAGTGCATAGATACTTGCTTTTCCAAGGAGAACTCCACCATATAGAGATAGTGAAGTTGCTAATGGGTACAAGAGAGCATTCAAAAGAATCTTCTCAGATTCCAAAAGTGGTGGAAAATGTTAGGAAAGAGTTTGGCATATTCATCTCAGCACAAGATCATAGTATTTGTGCTCTTCAAGACCAATACAATGTAGATGCTTGTACATGGTGGTACCTCCATGGGAAATATTATTTGTTCCTCCAGCCTCTGGCAATCAAGGTTCTATCAAAAGAATTTTTTATTTTTTATTATTTAACATTTGTATTGTAGACTTTAGTACTTACCATTCTTTAATTTATTTTGCATTTTTATTTTTAAGTTGTTTTGGTTTTCTCTCCAATTTCAATAGGTTGCAAGTTCTTCAGTTGAATAGAATTGGAGTACTGTGATGTTCCCTTATTTATTCAAAACAATTTTTCTTTAAATTCACCAATTTCTGAATAACCAATGAATTTCAATTGTATACTTCAAAGATGGTATTTCAATTAGGAGACTCAAATATTGGAGTGTCTATTGAATAGACGAATTGGATAAATAAAATCTTTTGTTCAATATTTGAATATTGTTGTTGGTAGACTATAGATACAGAGGGACGATATCCAATTGTCTCTCCTTGCTACTGTCCTTAATTACCTGCTTACAGATTTGATTACGTATCAATCATATTGTTTTGCTCTTGTCGAGGTGACTGATCTCCTTAAGAAATATGGGTAGATTCGGCTGCACGTCGGGTGGTATATCTTAGATGAAACCTTCGCCTGGCAGATGAATCGGGTTCCTTTGTTGATCGATCTGAGATCTCAGATGGTTTGTAGGTGATGCAATGTCTTTCTCCCTGAGTGCTATCTTCTAACTTCGCTTTTTGTCTGAAACCCCTCCTTCACACGTCGGACTTCATATAGGTATGGCGCCCCAAAAGATGTCTTTCTTTAGGCGTCCCTTCACACATGACTAGCGATGGTTTAGTTTGGTTGACTAACCCTTTGTATTTGTCTCCTTCTTGCTATTTTGGATTTGCCTGATCTGCTTGATTAGAGTATAAACAAAATGATAGATTATTTGAATGTATATATTCTACCTATTTAAAATGTAAATATATTAAGTTTATTTTCTAAATACTTCCCTTATGATGGGGACATTACAAGTCTCCCCCTCTTGATTTTGCTTGTCCTCAAGCAATTCATAGCTCTTGATATTCTTTCTTGGTGTACTTGTCTTGTCTTGGAAAAAGATCGTAACTTTTTGTTACACTTAATCTCTTTCCAAGCCTTCTGGATACCTCATTTGTAAGTAAAATAGCCTTATAATCCTGGAAGAAGATTGTAACCTTGTTACTCTTAATCTCTTTCTAGGCCTTCTGGACACCTTTTTCTAAGTCTATCCAACCTTATAATCTTGGGAAAAGATTGTAACCTTGTTACTCTTAATCTCTTTCCAGGCCTTTTGGATATCTTTTGCTAAGTCTATCTAGCCTTATAATCCCCGGAAAAGATTGTGACATCTCTTACCAGGCCTTTTGGATGCCTTATTCTTAAGAGTACCCAGCCTTAAAATCCTGGAAGCAAACTTTTCACTTCGCAGGCCTTATGGACACCCTATTTTGGTGTATCAATCCTTATGCATATTATCTTCAAGGGGTGTTCATGTGCAAGAAAAATGTCTTATTAACTTATTTGAAGATATTACATACAATAGTCTATTTTTTGTTCTACTCAAGGGCCATTATGTTTTTCCCTTCTTGAATTTATTTATCTTTGAATGCCTTAATAGTCTCTTCACTTTCCCATGTAGCATCTTCTTCAAGAAGTCCTTTCCATTTGATTAGAGACTTGGTAATGATCCTATTCCTCAATTTTCTTTCTCTGGTGTCTAGGATAACTTCTGGTTCCAAGGTAAGTTGTCCTTCTTCATCTAGAGGAGGTAACTTAGTACAAGGGGTGACTTGCTGCCCAAGGACCTTCTTAAGCCTAGATACATGGAAAACATTATGGATCTTGCTATGCTCTAGTAGTTCTATCTTGTAAGCTACCTCGCCCACCCTTCTTATAACTTTATAGGGACCGTAGAAACGTGGCTTGAGATTTTTAGTCCCACTCTTCTTGATTGATGTTTGCTTGGATGGTTGTAGCCTCAAAAACACTAGATCTCCAATTTCAAATGTCCTTTCTATGCGGTGTCGATCAACATAGACTTTTTGCTAGTTTTGGGCTTGTTGCAGATTTTCCTTGAGTGCTTTCATGAGATCAACACTTTGCTTTATGAAGTTTTGTGCACTTTGCACTTTGCTTTCTTGGATGACCAAATTTCCAAAGGAAGGAGCTTCATATCCATATAGGGCTTGAAAGGGGCTCATCCCAATTGACATGTGGTGGGTAGTATTATAGCAATACTCACCCATGTGTAGCCATTTTGTCCAGGCAGTTTGCTGTCTCGTGACATAGTTCCTTAAGTAACCTTCAATCCATTTGTTAACTATCTCTATTTGCCCATTCGTCTGTGGGTGGTAACTTGTGCTAGGAGTTATACTTGTTCCTGCTAGCCAAAAAAGTTCTTGCCAAAATTGGCTAAGGAACTTGCTATCTCGGTCACTGATGATTGTTTGGGGTATTCCATGGAGTCGAAAGACTTTCTTAAAGAATAATTCTGCTATCTGGGGTGCTTTATATTCTGATGAGATTGCAAAGAAGTGGGCATACTTAGTAAGCTTGTCAACTATCACATAAATGCTATCTTTCCCATACACTTTGGAAAATCCAGTTATGAAATTCATTGAGATGCTTTCCCATTTTTGGCTGGGAATGGGCAATGGTTGTAGAAATCCTGTAGGGGGGTTTTGTTCCACTTTATTTTGCTGACACGTCATGCATTCTTGTACATGTTTAAGTACATCTCTCTTTGATCCCTTCCATGAATACTTCTCTCTAATCTGTTTATAAGTTTTGTAGTACCCTTGGTGATCGGCTAGAGGACCATCATGGAATTCCCTTACTATTTTGTTCTTTATGTTTGAGTGGCGAACAAGAAATACCCTCCCCTTATATGGATAAGGTCATCCCACACCTTGTATTCTTCATTTGGCATTCTTCCTTCCAAAATCTCGGAGGCTTGGGCATCTTTGGCATACTCGGTGATAATGTCATTTTTCCAATCCTTTGAAATGCTTGTGATGGTGTTGAGATAGGGGCGCCTAGACAAAGCATCCACCACCTCATTATTGGTTCCTTTAACATATTCTATGTTAAAGTCATATGCTTGAACTCAGCTTACCCACTTTTGTTGACCATCATTAAGATCCTTTTGATGCATAAAGTATTGTAGACTATTGTGATATGTTTTTGTTGACATGGTTTTTGAGACTGCACCAACACAGAATAAAGTCTCCCAACGGATACTCTATTCTCTCTTGATCAAAGTATTCCGCACGCTAAGATTGCCAGAAAGTTCGTGCGTTCAACTCCAAGGTTCTTTCAGTGCGAATAGGCTCAGTTTGGCTCGATGTGATTTTGCTGGTATGTCAAGGGGACTTACACAATTGTTCGACAGTCAACAACAGACAGCAGACTAAGGGTTTTCACGTAATTTGAATGATTTGGAAGGTGAGCACAAGTTTCCTAATTCTAATCGGAAATGAACTGAAATTAAAAGGGGTGTAGGGATAAGAATATTCTAGTCTACTCTGCGTGGGACGGTGATCAATTCTCACAGATTTCAACCAAGTCTGCTGGCTCTCACTTCGGACAGCTTCCGCGGAACTGGTGCAATCTTCGAGGAGTGACTCAAGATGTTCAAATCACGATTCAACATGAAGACACCATCACAACGACGCATGCCAACATATAAACCATAATCGAAGTTAAGTTTCACAAAGTTCCAGTTGACCACGCAAGGCGAACCCACCGTCAGCGAGCCCGCTAGTGGTATGGACAAGCGAAGTCTTGTTCAAATTGAGCACCACATTCCACAATTGCTAAGTACTTGCATGAAATGAAATCTACTTTACTTTAAGCTACTTCAAGATGCTACGTGAATTGGAAGGACGAAGAAGCCTCAACAACTATTCATAACAAAGAAGAAATCACCATCAATGAAAATTCTTTTATTATGAAAGCATACATGACAACTTCTTACAAAGTATCCAAAGGGAAGACTTTCCTTCCTTTTCAATCTAAACTACTCTACTTTCTACTCTATCAATTTCTCTCTACTCCTTCTCTGAGCTCTGCTTCTACTTCTAATTTCTAATGAGATACAAATGAGGGGGCCTCCCCCCTTTTATAGTTTGCCAAGTCCAACGGACGGCTTAGATTACAATCGGCTGGATGGCCCAGATTGTGCCACCTCAGCCCTAAACAAGATTTGCCCTAAAAACCGCCACAAAGGAGAGTGGGGTAATAAATGAGGCATTAATGTCCACCACCCTTCTAGAAGATTCTGTTTGTAGACGCGTTCACACTGTTCTTGATCTTCTTTCTTGACGTTGTTCTTCAACTTCGCTTGAGCTTCTGTTCTTTTCTCCATCTTAAGTTCTGAAAATGTTTCTTCAATACTTAGCCATTTTCTTGCAACTTTTCTTCCTTCGAAGTTGAAATGTCATCTTGGATCACTTAAATCATCAACACTTGGCCTCTGCAAAACAAGCAAGGAGAAGGGTATCAGAGCATTTCATAATATAAATTCAACTTACTTACCTGATTCTCACGTTCATCGCCTCTACTAGCCAACTTCTGCTTTCTTCATGAGTCTTCATGCCTTAGCCAAACTTCATCCTCCTTAAGGGCGTATCATCCTTTTAACAATATCAACTTCAATTGCATCTTCAAGAAATTTATTTCACTTGCTGGAGCTCTGACAACTTTGATTTTATTCATCTCTGGTTCAAGAAGACCATCTTCACGAAGAATTCAATTAAATTCACCTAGGCAATTCCTTTCAAATTCATCGTCTCGAGAATTTCACCTTGAAAACACATTTTCTTCATTTTGCCTTAGAAAATTTTTAAATTTCCCTTAGGAAAATTCATCAACCTGGTGCCCATCAAAAATCTCCATCTCGAAGGCCGCAGCGAAGCATGGAAGACTTTAAAATCAACTCCTCATCGATAATCTTCAATACCCAGAAGAAAATTTCAGTCAGAACGTGTCGAACTCATGGGTGCACAACAAACGGGTTCATTTAATTTTCTTGAATTTTGCACCTTAGAAAATATTCTTTTTTAACAAATTTGATTTCGTTCTTCGTATCTGTGAAAATCCTGAAGTATTTCCTCGCTCTGACTTGGAAATTTTTTTATCAACCCTGTGAAGCTGGCATTCACTGACTTCACCTCTGGCAATTCCGCTCGTGCTTCAAGAAAAACTCCATCACCCTTGGCGCATATGACACTTAGAAAATGTTTTTATCACTTAGCACCTTTAACATCTATGTTTCCACCACCTCAACACCTTAGGCGCATATAGCATATGTTGAAGGATATTCAGCGCACCTAGCATATTCAAATTCCCACTCACCACATTACACATGCTTGAGCGCATTTGGCACTTGAGGAAGGATAATAACCACGCCTAGCCTTTCTTTTAAATCCATCAACTTTATGGGCGCATTTTATGGAATGAGGTGGACTTAACTTTATCCCAACGCCTTTACTCCTTTCCTTCCACTCCACTTTACCTTGCCTTCATGGCGCGTTCAAGATGCTCATGTGGACTTTGACCTTGAGCATGGGCGCATTTCAAGGGGTTGCAGGAATTTTCAAACACTTATCAAATTTTATCCACACCTCTCTTCAAGTTAGGCGCATGTGTGGTGGGGTCAAGGAAACTTTAAAACTTTTGTCTTCACATGCCTCACTTTGGGCGCATTTCACCCCTCATGCAGGATGAAAACATTTGACTCCTTTGACCCATTTGTTTTTGGGCGCATTTTAACATAGGAGGAGGACGAGCTTTGTTGACCCATTGACTCACTTGCTGCATGGGCTCATTTTGGGCATAGTGGTGGATGAAAGTTTTTGAACTTAGAAAAATTTTCCATGTCTCTTGTGAGGGCGCATTTTGGGCATAGTGGAGGATAGAAAACTTTGACTTTCCTTGACTTTTTATTGCATGCTTCTCAAACATGGGCGCATTTCAAAGGGGTTGGAGGATATCCTCACCACTTAGAATTTTTTTCTTAAACTTTCTCTTAAAAGTGGGCACATTTTCCTTAGGCAGGTGGATGAATTTTATACTTAGAA